>JAWZYT010001006.1:0-172500 GCA_034508575.1 Petrolisthes manimaculis
ACACACACACACACACACACACACACACACACACACACACACACACACACACACACACCAACCAATATGGAAAGTGGGTATAGGAAGTACGAGAGGGTAAAATATTTGTGCCTCGGTCTGATCTGCATATACAATACAGTGGTGCATTTTAGACCAGGGACCAGGAGGACTTGAGAATTTCCTGCCTGGATCCGCTTCCTCGCTTTTGTTACATTGGAGCTCCTCGATTCATCCAAATTAGGCCATGAAACAGGACCAGAAGAGCAAAAATAATGGTGTTCTGTTGCTTGGAATAGTTTAGAGGATTCAGTTGCTCCAGAATTACCAACACAAAACTTCCCCCTTGGTAATCTTGTGTGAGATTTAGGGGGCTTCTCATTCCACCTGACTGTGCCACGAAACAAGCTTCTTTCAGTATAAGGGGGTGTTTCGTGGCAATGGTTGAAGGACTCGTTAAAACCTCCAATTTTCTGACTACAACACAGGAGGGTCCTTTAAAGTGTACATGGGGAAAATCCGAAGGGTGGAAGACGGCCTTGAAGTGGTGTTATGGGCATAGTATGTTTTTTTTTTTTTTTTTTTTTTTTTTTTTTTTTTTTTTTTTTTTTTTACATTGGAGTGCCTTGATTCCTCCTAGGTATGCCAGGATATAGGACCAGATGAACAAATGTAATGGTAGTCTGTTGCCTGGCATAGTTTGGAGGACTCAGTTGCTCTAGATTTAAATTAAGAGAGGATGTGGGATAGGGTGTAGAAGAAGAGAAGAAATGAAAGACGGAGGAGGAAGGAAAAAGATGGAAGAGGGAGAATGGGAGGGAGGGAAAAATAAAGCAGGAAAGAAGAAGAGAAAGGAAAGAAGAAGAGAAGAGGTGGAAGACGTACTAAAAAGGGAGAGGCAGAACAATAAGGAGGAAGAAGAGAAAATAATGAAACAGAGGAAGAAATGAAAATGTGAAATAGGGATGTTATGTGAGGGAGGAAAGTGGAGTTGTGTTGATCGAAGTGGAAATATTGAATAATGTTCATTTAAAACACGCCACCCCCCCTTCACTTCATTATATTACACACACACACACACACACACACACACACACACACACACACACACACACACACACACACACACACACACACACACACACAGGAGAGTTAAGTGTTAAGGAGGAACGTTTCATTATTGGGAACACACACACACACACACACACACACAACAATAGGCTGGCCTGCCGTAAGACATATCGTTGTATTGAGTTTTAAGTCGGTCAGTTGGAACATTCCCTAACCTCCCCTTCCCTCTCCTCCCCCTCCCCTCCCCCTCCCCTCCCCTCCCCTCCCCTTCTCCTTCTCTTATCTCCCCTTCCCTCCCCTCCATCCCTTCCCCTCTCCTTCCCTCCACTCCCCTCTCCTTCCCTCCCCCTATTGAATGGGAGAGGGAGTAATGGAGAGAAGGAAAAGAGAGAGAAAAGAGAGCACATGGGAGAGGAGGAGAAGAGGAGAGAAGGGAGGGAGGGAGAGAGAGAAGAGAGCACAGCAGAAACGAAAGGGAGGAAGGAAATGAATGAGAGAGAGAAAAGAGGAGAGAAGGAAGGGAGAGGTTATGGGTTCCCTGAAAAATAAACAAATGGAGTAGAAAAGGTCATAAGAGGAGAGGAAAGGTCAAGAATAGAGGAGGAAGGTCGAGGGTGTAATGAGGGATATGAGGAAGGGAATGGAAGGAGGAGGAGGAGGTGAAGGAGGAGGAGGAGGAGGAGGAGGAGGGAGGAGGAGGAGGAGGAGGAGGAGGAGGAGGATAAAAGGAGGGGGAGGGTGGTGGTGGGAGGAAATGGTGGTGACAGAATAAAAACAGAGGTAATTCAGACAGCTAGGTTGAATGGCAGACAGGTAGGTAAGTAGCAAGATTGACAGGTAGACAGATAGGTAAGTAGACAGATTGACAGGCATACAGATACAACGTGTGTGTGTGTGTGTGTGTGTGTGTGTGTGTGTGTGTGTGTGTGTATGTGTTTTACGGAGAATGATAACCGCCCTTATGCCAACATGGGTGATGTGTTTTTTTTTTTTTTCTTTTTTTACAGATAATTATAACCGTCCTTGTGCCAACGTGTGTGTGTGTATGTGTGTGTGTTTTACAGAGAATTATAATCATCCTTGTACCAGCGTTGAACAGAGAATACTAACCAACCCTCTTTTCTCTCCTCCTTGTTACAGAGAACGGTGTGTTGAGCTTTGAGAATCCCAACTACACTCTAGGAGGCGGGCGACCCCCTCTTAGACGACGCCCTCAACAGCAACACAACAACACCAACAACACCAACAACACGAGCGACGCACCTCTGGACGGTGGCCTCGCAGCGCTTGGTTAGTACACAACAACAACAACCAAAACAACAACAAAACAACAACACAACAATAACAACAGACAACAACAACAACAACCACAACACAAACAACAACCACAACACAACAACCACAACACAACAACAAAACAACAACCAACAACAAAAACAACAACTTAATTAATTGGAAGTTTATTAATGTCTCCAAACAAACAACAACACCCTAATTATGCATAGGGGACAATTTTTTGAATGGCACCTTACTTGGGAGGCTACTGATTCCTCCTAACTCTTACCAGAAAACACACACACGTCTCAGTGGTACTAATAGGGGATTTATTTCGTGGTATAGTTTGGAGGTATCAGAGAGCTTCTAATTTACCTGGATACTGAGTTTGTTGGATATAATTAAGACTGCATGACAAGTGTGGTTGGGCGAACATCATAACAAACCAAAGCCACTGTGGAATCGACCCTCAGTAATTACCAAAACAACAAACCAAATCATTATATAGTGTTGTATGGCAGTTGCGTAGTCTTAACATTTTCTGTATGTTGTAAACCCTGGAAAAACAACAACGTGTGGTACGAATTCTTATGGCCAAAAAGTACAGTGGCAAAAAGTGATATATATTAATTAAGGTGATAGCACACGGTTAGTAAATCTGGACCAATTGATTCCTCCAAACTATTCCAAGCAACAGTCCCACCATTATTATTATTATTCATCTGGTCGTGTTTCCTGGCATACTTTGGACGAAACCAATTATTCTAGTGTACTAAAAAAAAGTGGATATTCCCCTTAAGCTTTGATGATGTTGTCGTGTCCAGTTTGAAGTTAAGGTGAATGAGAATCGTGTCTAGCTGTCTCACTCACCACCAGACAAATATGTACAGAAAAAAAAATATATATGTAAGAGTAAAATAGTTGTGTGTGTGTGTGTGTAAGAGTAAAATAGTTGTGTGTGTGTGTATGTAAGAGTAAAATAGTTGTGTGTGTGTGTGTGTGTGTGTGTGTATGTAAGAGTAAAATAGGGTGTGTGTGTGTGTGTAAGAGTAATATAGTTGTGTGTGTGTGTGTAAGAGTAAAAATAGTTGTGTGTGTGTGTGTGTAAGAGCCTGTTGGAGACGCGTATTCTAATGTGATGTTCCTTAGTCCATAGTGGAATGGAAGCTCTAATAAAATAACCAATCAGATGTCACACAAAGTCAATTCAAGTGTTATATATTTAGGAAGATTAAATAGTATAATCCCACACTTCCCAACTAACACGGACAGAATCATCAAACTAAATTTACGCCAAACTAACTCTATTATTATTATTATCTTTATTTACTATTAATATTGTTATTATTATTATTATTATTATTATTACTACTATTATTATTATTATTATCATTATTATTATTATTATTATTATTATTATTATTATTATTATTATTATTATTATTATTATTATTTATATATTATCATTATTATTTTTTTGTATTTTTTATTATTTTTATTTCATTTTATTTTTATTTGTTTTTATTTATATATTTTTTTTCTCGTACAGACTCGTTATTTGTTTTTATTTATTTTTTCCCTTACAGACTCGTTATACTCTGAGTTGGACCACGTGTGCAACCTGACGCGAACATCGAGTGTGCGTAACCGGCGTCACTATGCGTCATTGGACGTGGGTTCCATGGGCGTCGACGTCAGCACCGGACCAGTGACCAACCTCGATCAGGCAGACCACCAAAACAATAGGTGAGGAAGGAGAGAGAGAGAGAGAGAGAGAGAGAGAGTGAGTGAGGCTGAAGTGTGAGAGAGAGAGACTGAAGTGAGAGAGAGGTGAGGGGGAGATAGGCTGAAATGAGAGAGATAGAGACCAACTGAGAGGGAAACAGGTGAGAGAAAGAGATAGAGAGAGAGAGAGAGAGAGAGAGAGAGAGAGAGAGAGAGAGAGAGAGAGGAGAGAGAGAGAGAGAGAATAATAACAGGTGGAGGTGTGTTAGGTGAGGCGAGGTCAGGCTGGACTCGATCTGGTTCATTTTTTTTATTTCATTTTTTGTTTCTTCTTGTCGAGTCGTGACGGAAGAAAGAGGTTGGTGGGGGGTGGGGGGGGGTAGGGGGTGGAGGAAGGGAGGGAGGATGGTGGAGGAAGGGAGGGAGAGGAACTGGAGGAATGGGAAGAATGAGGAGAGGGGAGAGAAACTGGAGGGAAAGGGAAGAAGGGAGATAGGAGGGGGTAAGGGAAGGGTGGATGAATGGATAGTGAAGGGAATGAAAGAGGAACTGGTAGAAATGGAAGAATGGGGAGATGGAAAAGGAAGAAGAGGAAAAGGACTGGGTAAAAAACAGTGAAGTAAATAAAACATGTAAGAAAATGTATTAAGAAGAAGAGGAGAATGAGGGCAGGTGCAAGACAGGACAGGAAAGGGGAAGACATAGTAGGGCAGGGCAGAGGGCAGGGGCAGGGCAGGGAAGACATAGTAGGGCAGGGCAGGGGCAGGGGCGGGGCAGGGCAGGGGAAGACATAGTAGGGCAGGGCAGGGCAGGGCGGGGGCTCAGTGCGTATTGTGAGCAAGGTCAAAAATATGCCCTCTTTACACACACACACACACACATACACACACAGAAGAGGGAAGTATATATGACTCATTCACTTGACTGTGTGTGAATATAGGGAGTGGCAATCAACACACATGGAGAGGCGACGGGAATTGTGTTGGTGACTGTGCAGCCTCTCCCTCCCTCCCTCCCACCTACAGTATCTTGCCTTGTCCACTTTGCCACCTTCTTCCCCTCCCTCCCTCCCACCCTACAGTATCTTGCCTTGTCCACTTTGCCACCTTCTTTCCCTGCCTCCCTCCCTTCCTCTCCTCTTCTCCACTCCCCACTACATGCCTCCCCACTACTTGCCCACTTAGCCAACCCCTTTCCTCCCTTCCCTCTCTCCCTTCTTTGCTATACTTTCCCTCAATCTTCTTTGCTATACTTTCCCTCTTCTTCTTTGCTATACTTTCCCTTTTCTTCTTTTGCTATACTTTCCCCTCACTCTTGTAGGTTAGATAGAATAGCAAAATCAAGCAGCCTCGAAAGGACCAGTAGGTCTGTTGCTGTTTGAATGTCCTTTGCATTCCCTTCTCCCCCTCACCCCTTCTCCCTCCCCACTCTCTCATGCCCACCTCCCCTCCACCTAGCCAACCCCTTCCCTCCTCCCTCCCCACTGAACCACCCCCTTCCATCCCCACTACATGCCCACTTAACCACCCCCCATCCCTCCCTTCCCACCCTTCCCACTTAACTACCCCCTTGCCTCCCCCTCCCCCCCCCTCAACATGCCCGCGCAGCACAGTTAACTCTGGGGTGAAGGTCGAGACTGTAATGAACTGCTTCTCTCCCTCCCGCCCTCTCTCCTTATCTCCCTCTCTACCTCCATTCTTCCATCCGTCCTTATCTCTCTCTTTACCTTCATTCTTTCATCCTTCCTTATCTCTCTTTCTCTTTCCCTCCATGCTTCCATATAAGTGGTGTTTCGTGGCAATGTTTGATGGACTCGTTTAGTTATAAACCTCCAATATTCTGACTACATCACAGGGTCCCCTAAGAACAGAAGAATTTAAGAAACAGCAGACGACCTGTTGACCCAGTTCTTGACAGTTCTTGATTTAGACCCAATCCTTTCAGTCCAGTTATCTGTGGAAAATATATTTGTATAAAATTTGTGTGTACTTTGTCCTGAATTGCATTACACTTCCCTAAGAAGACAAAAAATAAATGACAGTGCCGGTAAAATTTCGCCACGCATATAAGTGAAATATAGGTCAGGCAGGTACGGTATATAGGCAGTCAGACGAGATTAGAAGTAGAATTTATAGATGAAAGGTGAGGAGGTTAGGACAGGGACGGTGTGTGTGTGTGTGTATGTGTGTGTGCGTGTGTGTGTGTGTGGTATTATTGAGCTATGTAGGTGTAGACATTTATAGGGTACGGAAGGGTGTGGTCGGGGTAGAAGGCGGGCATGGGTTTGGGCCGGGTAGAGGGCAAAGGGTACTGTGAAAAACAAGAATGCAAGGAAAAAATGTGACGGGAGTGAGTATGAAAGGGTAAGAGCAGGGACGTGAGGCAAAGGTATTTCTGTGTGGGGAGGGTAATGAGGGTAAAGGTAGGGAAGCAAGGTTAAGGTATTAATTTATTTTCTGTGTGGGGAGTGGATAGGAGAGGGTAAGAACAGGGATGAAAGACGAAGGTATTTCTGTGTGGGCAGTGGGTAGGAGAGAGCAGGGTATGAGAGGGTAAAGTATTGAAGGTAGGGTAATGAGGGTAAGGGCAGGGACGAAAGGCTAAGAAATTTATGTTTGGGGAGTGGGTAAGAGAAGAGGGTAAGGGCAGGGATGAAAAGCTTAAGGTATGACTGTGTTCATTATATATGCTGATGTATACAGATGGACAAGCGAGGAGACACAGACGACTTCTTGCCTTAACTATATAGCCTACACATCCTGCTTGTACCAATCTGACCTTGAGTTGTGGGGCGTGTGTTTGTCTGTGTATTCGTAAAGGTGGGCGTGGTGTGTGCGTGTGTGTACTTTATGTGTGTGTGTGTGTACTATTAGAGAGAGAGAGAGAGAGATTTCTACATCCCCTTTATCTCTTAGCTTGGAAATATATGTCAGATTGTTTGTTTGGAGAGAGAGAGAGAGAGAGAGAGAGAGAGAAAGAGAAAGAAAGAGAGAGAGAGAGAGAGAGAGAGAGAGAGAGAGAGAGAGAGAGAGAGAGAGAGAGAGAGAGAGAGACCTATAAACATAATCCGTATATCCGCCTATCTCTCTCTTATGACCTCCCCCCTCCCTCCCCCACACACCACACGTTGAAATAGGTATGGAAAGGAGGTCTGGAATTCAATGCCAGAAAGGGGGTCAAAGAGGAAGGGCGATCTGTGAGGGGGTCGGGGTGGCGGGGAGGTTAAACGACCCCGGGATGTAGTCAGAAAATCGGAGGTTAGTGAGTCCTTCAAATAGTGCCACGAAACACCAACTATATTGAAGGAGCTTGTTTCGTGGCATAGTCAGGAGGAATCAGAAGCCCACCAAGTCTCACACACGATCACAGGGTCCTTAACAGAGGTGACGTGATGGGATGTGTAATATGTGTTGGTAGGAGTTGCAGGGTAGGGTGTGATATGGAGTTTATTACAGTACATGGTTAAGTGTGCCGTTTACAGTGTATTATTTGTAACAGACAACTGGCCCACAAAAGTCGCTGTGTATTCGAAAATGAATGTGTGTGTGTGTGTGTGTAGACAAGTGATAGGGTGTGGTCAGAAAGGATACAAGACAAGGTTGACCTCAGGAATATAGGTAGGTCCGTGTGTGTGTGTTTGTGTCTGGCAGAGAGAGAGAGAGAGAGAGATTGAGATTGAAACCCTAGTTGTATGTAATGATCATGTGGTATCCGTATAGTATTTATCACACTTACGCCTGTGTTGGCTCTCAGGCCCAAAACTGTCTCCCAAGTTAAACCCTGGAGATGAAAATCTACTTTAAATTGTATCAAACAGCAAGTTGCATAGTTTTAGTAATATCCACCATGATAGTTACTGATACACTGTCTGCAAACTCTTCATGTTATTTTTTTTAGTAGATTAGCTACATAAATTTCCTAGAGTACCGTATATGCGTCAGTGTGATAGAGTCAGTAAACTGGTTTCTAGAGGCTATTGGGATTTGGGAACCCAGTGATTGTGCATATCAAGTTTTATTGCATCTGAATAACTGTTTCTGAGTTTGGTGGTGAATTAATGATAATAATAATAATAATAATAATATGTGTGTATGTGTTCAGCCTGCCAGACAGTACGGGGGACAATATGGGCCGCAAACAGGGATTGAGCTACACTATCAACCAACCCGATCTGATAGAACACGTGGCACAGCGACAACAACACCAGCAAAACCAACAGACACACATCCTCACCGACAACAACCAGGACCAAACAGAGTGAGTACAGTTCATAGTCATTCATGCATGGTTCTACACACCCGGCCCAATAACCCAATCAGGAGGAGGATTGCTTCTGTCGGTCTAAATGTGACGTCCAACGTACTTATTCAGTCATTGGGTTTGCTGGAGAGACGTTGAAACTAATGGGATTCTCGCATATTTTTTTTGGGCCATATGATAATCTTTAGGGTTAGAATTAAAATATCTGTATCAAGCCAAGCAGAAGGTCATGTTGGGTTATAGCAGTGTGGACTAATTGGGTGTAGCAGTATTATCACGTCATCATCAACACAATGAATGTTCTTGCATACGGCCCAATGTTGCAAGTAGGTCATGCTGGGTACAATATTGTACTACAGTACCAATAACCATGTGCAGATTATGTGACCAGAGGAGGCAGTCCTCTTGAGATCCAAAGGGTAAGGAGAGGACAAACAGGTGATTGGGCTACTACTTCTGTTGGCTGTTGCTGCTGGAATGTATGGTTGAGTGTGTATGTCTGTCTGTCATTGAGTCTCATATTGTAGGCTGGTGGTGGAATAATTTTTGTTTTGCTAAGACACCTATGAGTGCACATTACAGAGTAAAGAGAGCCCTTAGTTGGATACATAAATCAATTATGGAATGACTGGTACATTTATATAAGTTGTCAAGTGTGTGTTTATGTGTATGTATATCGTAGGTTGAATAAATAATTCTGACTTTACAAATTATGATGTGTCATACAATATTCTGTGCTATTATTGTGTGTGTGTGTGTGTGAGTGTGTGTGTGTATGAATTACTGAACAGACAGAAGCAGAATCAGTGAGTTGGTGGACCTCAGGGTAAGTGAAAGTGACTGTGAACATGTGGATGTTAACCCTGTCTAGGCTGGACTGGACCTGCATCATCAGAGAGAGAGAGAGAGAGAGAGAGAGAGAGAGAGAGAGAGAGAGAGAGAGAGAGAGAGAGAGAGAGAGAGAGAGAGAGAGAGAGAGAGAAAGAGAGAGAGACTGGGTCATGTTCTACCAGTTTTCAGTACATTACAGGTATTATTAACCTTAGTGTACATGCCTGACCACCGGGAGAGACTTGTGTTGGGGTTACAAACTTTCATCTCTTTAATTTCAAGGCCAAGTTTAAAGTGATAAATTAATAAAGGTGATTGTTTGATTATTATTATTTTGATAATTTACTGGATAGTATCAATATATTTTTGTGGTATATTGTAGTATAAAAAAAAAATGAATGGATAGTATTACTTGTTGTGAGGGAATTATCTGGTTAACACTGATTCTGTTACAAAGAATAGGAACTAATTTTGTAAAATAAAGGGGAGAATTTAACAGCAGATAATAGCTTCACTGTATCATTCAAAATATGTTATAAGATGATCCCTTATTAGTAATATTGTGGTACATGTAACTTATTCCTTGGGATAGTTCAGAGAGTAGCCAGATGATCTCACCTCAAGTAACTCTACATTGTCTACAGCATTATGAATACAGTATTTCCACATCAAAGGTTTTTAATTAATGCTTTATTATTATTAAAATTATTATTATTATTATTATTATTATTATTATTATTATTATTATTATTATTATTATTATTATTATTATTATTATTATTATTATTATTATTATTATTATATACTGTATTATGATTATGATTATGATGATGATAATGATGTGAGAGGTAGACCTCCAGTTAGATGGCAGAACAGAGTGGAAGGGTATGTGAGAGAGAGAAACATGAGGGGTAGAGGCGGGCTTGACCAAGTAAGGAGGAAGTGTTGGAACGGGGAAAACTGGACACACTTCTGCTGTGCTAAATCCTAAGGGGAGTTCCCGGAGGCATTATTCCAAACTGTATGAGCCCTGCCCGCGCCAACAACTAGGTTAGGATAGGTTAGGTCGTCATCTTTCAGATAAAATGGGCTGGGAAAGACAATGAGACTATTTGAAATAATGTTCTATGGTTAGTTTTATCACTACAAACCAAATGTTATTTTTCAACTTTTGTTTTTGCCTTTTGGCACAGGCATGCCTGTGTTAAATGCTCATACAGAACTTAAAAATGCTTCCTGAAGGGAACGAGGCATCGGAGCTATAGTTAGATAGATAGTTATTTTATTAGTAGTAGTAGTAGTATTTATGTTATTAATATTATCTTTACTTATAAACCTCGTATCAAGTATATAATTATATGATGTGTTGGTTCACAGGCGAGGTGAGAAGTGTGTACTTACCCCCGAGGGCGATGGGGAAGGAGGAGGTGGGGTGGACTCTGGGGTGGCCACTGATGGGGGATCCTCCACCACCTCCTCCTCTACCTCCTCCCACCCGGGTCGACAGTCACCCACCCACATCCCACACATGACTCCTGCCCACACTCAGGTAAGTTTCCACACCTTAAGATCATCCATAACCCACACAGAGGTACATTGTAGATTGGCAACACTAGGGAGGAAAAAGACACTTGAAGGTGACTGAACAGTAGGGTGTCACATCAATACATCTTATACTGTACCATAGTAAAACTTTAATGTCCTCAGCTAATGTCAATAGGTTATATCTAACTGGTTGGTGTATGACCCAATATATTTTACCAGAAGTATTGATATTTTAATCACTTTATAATTATAACAGACTAGCTTAATACAGTTCTGTGTAGATTAATTATTAAGTGTGCTCAAAATATATGATGGCATTAAAATGGATCCTACTGTACAAGTATTTAATTCAACTGAAAAGACACTGTGCTGCTCGGCCAGACAGCTTGAGGAACTTCAACAACAACTGAAAAGACACCTCTGATACTTAGAGGACTAAATGCATCTGTTGCTTTTGCAGGACTTGTATGCCCTGCCAGTGAAGCGAAGGAGCGGTTCCCAGCATTCTACCCCAACCCACCAACCCTCACCCACCCACATCAATGACCTGGATGACGATGGTGAGGAGAAGACTGACCCACCCATAGAAGACACACTTCCCCCGGGCTGGGAGAAACATGAAGGTATTTGGTGTTTATTATAACCTTTTAACATGAACATACAGTATTTGGTGTTTATTATAACATTTGGTATACAGTATTCTGCTGGTAAAACTGGAGCAATTGATTTTTCCAAACTATTCCAAGCAACAACACACCATTATTTTCGTTATTCTGATCTCGTTTCCTGGCATACTTTGGAGGAATCATGGGGCTTAAAAGTACCAAAAGTATACAACCGTACTGTATCTGCTTAACCAATCTAATGTGTGTCAGTGATGATGTAGTAACCAAACCCTTGCCTTCAGATAATGATGGTCCTTACTACTGGCACATCAAGAGTGGCACCATCACCCGTAATCCCCCCCAGGCCTCCACAGCTGCTAACCCCTCTGCTACTGCCAGCCCTGCCAACACCGCACCTCTCAGAGCTGAACGCCGTAACAAGGATGCCGAGCAGGTAACGTAGTAGTGCAATGGACAATTTTACCGTAATAATAATAATAATAATAGTAATGATAATAAGTAACTCATTGGACAATTTAACCATTTTGTTCTTTGGTTTGTGAATAGTTATTTTGAAAGTTAACTCAAGAGAATGTATATTATTGTTCAGTACAGTACTGTACATTGATAATGACTGCAAAAGATTATCTATTAAATTGAAGGATCGCAATGTTACTGTTATGTTTATCCTTTATTGTCATACTGTACAGTATAATGAAGGGAATATAAAATAGGAGTAATGGAGTAATTTTTTTAGCACTCCTAACTATACTGTACCATATTACATGTACAGTACAGTATATATTTTATGTTGTACTGAATACCCAGTTTGGATTTACCATCCATAAACACTGTACTGTACAGCATTGTTATGTGTATGAAGGCAAAACTGCACAAAGACCTGTTTTCCTTCAAAATTATCAAATAGTTCATATGAAACTTCTGTTAGTATCTATACTGTATATGAATATCACGCCTGATCATATCTTGTTCTGGTTCCTCTCCTGCAGACCAGTGGCAGTGTGACTCGAAGCAACACCTCCTCCGCACTCTCTGAACTTTCTGACTCACGGCCCAGGACTGCAGCCGTTGATAATGCCTACAAGTGAGTACAGTATCATAATTTGTTTTGAAGAATGCACTGAAATGGAAGTACGGTCATGAGCCATAATGAATATCTAGGTCTTGTTGAAGTTTCGAATCATCTGACCCACCAGTGGATCAGAATTTATGTCTTTGCCCTAACTGAGACAAATTTTATGTTCCTCTTTATAAATGCTGGCCCTGATTCCTCCTGACTGTGCCACAGGGCCGTTTCTAGGCATAGGCGACTAAGGCGGCCGCCTTGGGCGCCATATGCTAGGGGGGGGCGCCAAATTGCTGTCAAATATATGTAAAAATGAGAACAAATAAGTAAAGTACAGTAAATGAAAAAAAATCTAGCTATGGGGGGGGGGGGGGGGGGGCGCCCAATCAATTCCTTGCCTTGGGCGCCTGCAGACCTAGAAACGGCCCTGCTGTGCCATGAAACAAGCTCCTTCAATAGAGGTGGTGTTTCGTGGCAATATTGGAAGGACTCCATTAACACCAATTCCCTGATTACATACATCATGTTCTGCTAAATCTCTAATTTCCTGAGTTCATTATGGTCCCCATAAACTAATCACAACTTCACCCCCAATCAGACGTCGAAGCTACCCAGCGAGAAGCGACATCAGTGAAGGGTCCAACGGGCGACCCATAAGGTTTGCTGTTCGCTCCCTAGGGTGGGTGGAGATCGCTGAGGAGGACCTCACCCCTGAACGATCCTCAAAGGCTGTCAACCGGTGCATTGTGGACCTCTCAGTGGGACGCAGAGACGTGCTCGACGTGGTTGGATGCTGGGGTGATGTGAGTTGAAGCAGTCTTCTTCTTGTAGTGTTGATTTTATGTAAATGTAATATATGAGCCTTTATTAGATTCTAGTACATCATACTGTACAGTATATAAATCATCATCATATATGCCTGTAATTTCTTTTTTCTTTTTTTAAGTGTATTAGCCTTTATCAAATTCATGCTTATATAAATCACCATATATCTACCTGAAAATTCTCTCTTTTCTTGTTTTAGTGTTTAAACCATAAATCGATTCATGTACTGTACTGTATATATAAACCATCATATACATACCTGTACTCTCTTTCATTGTTTTGCTGGGGGATGTATCTATGAATCCTATAACTGGGGGAGTGTGATTTGATGCATTTTTCTTAGTACTTTTGTTGTTAGGTGGTGGAAAAACAAAAATTATACAGTTCAGGTAGTTCATATTATGAGGCTATTTCACTTGACCACACCCACCACTATGCATCTCAGCAGTGGCCAATTTAATACTTTTTATTCATTATATAGTATTTAATAATGATGACAGTGATTGTGAAGTCATTGAGAATTTTCTCACTCTTTATTATAGGAGAAGGATTTACTTTATACAGGTACGGTAGTGATGATGACAGCTATTGTGAAACTTTAAAATTGATTAATTATTGATGATTTTCTCACTATTTTCATGATAGGGAAAGGACCTATTCATGGACTTGGACGAGGGGTCACTAAAGCTGGTGGATCCAGAAAACCTGACAGTCCTCAACACCCAACCCATCCACACCATCCGAGTCTGGGGTGTGGGACGTGACAACGGAAGGTCCGTATGTCTTAGTATTGTACTAAGTTGGTTTTTAATTTATATTATTGCCCGGGGTGAGAGTGTTATTATCGTACTGCGTTGTATTTTGTCTATATTATTGCCCGGAATGTGGGTCGCAATAATGGAACGGTCCGTCTCTCCTATTATTGAACTCGGTTGTTTTCTTATCTGTATTATTGGACTGGGTGTAGGTTGCAATAATGGAAAGGTCTGTCTGTCTTATTATTGTTCTATGTTGTTTCCTTATCTTTATATTGTCCTCTGTTTGTCTGTCTATTTCTTTTACTGTCTTGTTTTGCAATGTGTGTTACTACCCTTTGCCTCTGTCTATGTTTCTCTGTCTACTTCTACTCTCTTGTTTTTTATTCTACATTTTTGTTGTCTGTCTGTCTGTCTGTCTACTGTGCTACTCTTGTTTAGTTTGTCTCCCTATAATTTTACATTTCAACTTTCTTCAGTTTTTTGTCTTTTGTTGATGAAAGGTATTCTCACTTGATGGTAAATTGGAAGGATACTAATTCTTTCAAACTATGCCACAAAACAGATCCCCTCTTAATAACACTGGTATAGTTTGGAAAAATAAGTACAGTAGCCCTCCAATTCTCGAACAAGTCTTTCCCCATTAACCAGGTCTGTGATAATTAACCTTCCTTGTGCCATCCTACAACTCCCATCCCTGTTTTCCCCTCTCTTGTCTGTATGTGTTGTCGATTAAATGCCATGTTGTCAGGTGTTTGTGTGTCCTCCCCCATCTCCTGTCTCGGTCCCAATTTGTGTGTGTACAGTTAAAGACCATAATTTTTGTTAACCCATGAGGCAAAAGATAGATTAAAGGCATTGTAAAAAAAGTTTGGAAACAATTTATTGTAATATGATGATTCTTTCCCAAGACTTTTTGGGAAATTACCGTACTAGAGACCCTCAAGATAAAATCAATAAAAACTTGTATCTACCACTTCATTTTGCACTGAGACCCGCAATGAAGATCACCAAATATTTTTCCAGGCTCCCATTTTTCATTACCATACAGACTAAGCTATTTTCTGAGCCTGTGTCAAAAGGATAGAGCTAAATTTAATCATCATAATTATATTGAGGGCCTAATGTTTACTATGAGGTGGATTAACACCTCGAAAATTATGATGAAGAACCAGTATTAAATGTGTTGATCTGTCAGTTCGTGATTTGTACAATATCTCTTTACCTTGTGTCTTTTGTTCCAATATGTTTTGCCTCCTCTGTAATTTCCTCTCTTCTGTGGTTTTATTGTTGCATCAATATGAATGATAGATTTCATAGTTATATTTAGTGTTGTTCATAATCTAAAGATAATGTATGATATTAGTGCAAAGATACATTAGTGAGTGAGTGGGCTGTTAATGTAGTGTGTTTGCAATGGGTTGGTTGGTTGGTTGGTAGTGAGAAGTGATGGTAGCCTAAAATTCTCAACTTGTATGTTCTCTAATTAATAGAAAATATCCACAGTCAATATCATTAGGTTGCATGTGATTAGCTCCTGTGAGACTCCCTGTGAGATGAGCGTCAACCAGTCGCAGATAGTCTTTGTGATTATTTCTGTGGGCATTTACCTTGAGCTGTAGAAAAACAGACTATAAATTTTGTATATATGAGTACAGTACAATAATATATAAATAAAGAATAAGGGCCGTGTGCAAGAGTATCTGTGGTGTTGACGATGGCAAGGTATTGGTACCATCAATGGGTCTTGTTATATGTTTGGAGTCATTGTATGGGTATGTACCATGCCATTATCAATACCATGAGTATTCTTTCTTATGGCCCCTAAGCACCACAGAAAGGGCTAGGATTTTGACTCACACTGGAGATATAGAGTTTCCCTTTCTTTAATTAAGAAGTGGGTGGCTCTTAAGCTCGGAGTAGATAAATGAAAGCAAAATACTGTAGGCCTATATAAAGAAGATACAGCAAACCCAATGAAATGTGTCACTTACATGCTCTCCCCCTTTCAAACCCATCAAATTCTCAGCTGCCTTCCCCACAAGTTCTTACATCTTTTACTAAAGTACCTTCACTTAGCTTTGGTGAGAGGTGCCATGGATAAGACATTAGTAAGTGCAGAGTTGGGTTGCCCTTGTTTGCCTCTACCAGGAAAAAATGAGGGGTAAGAATCACTTCTTGAAATTGTACATTTAGCATGAAACTAGTATTGTACACCTGGATACTTGTATGAAGGCTTGTCATTTGGGAACAACTTTAGATGAGAGAAATTTGTGTTCAGACCTCTTTTATATCCAGTTGTAGGGTCTAGCATGCAAATAGATAAAGATTAAAGTGAGCCGACAGAAGAAACAATATATTTTTAAATATTGTTTTAAATATTTTTGGTTCTATCCTTTCTTAGGTATCAAGGTATACCAAACTCATGCTTGTACAACTGTACCTTAGAATGTATATGATATTATTTTGTAGGATAAACAGCATTCAGCCAAGGCCCAAGGATGAGTTCTGAGGCCAGCTCCTTCTGTGGTGTTTGTCCTTGAACTGCCTAAATTATGAAGTGTGTACAGTATACAAGAAGATTCATGGGTTAGACAGTGACAGTAATCAGTATGATGGCTCCATGTACTGTTCCATGGTGTAAATGGGTCTGATGAGTACCAAGAACTGCCATTGTTGGTCACTGTTATTTCAGTAACCTTTATTTTGATGGTTCAATATGTTTCTCACATATTGTGCATCAATACTTTTATTATTCACAACACAATAGTATTAATAGAACCAACATATAGTAATGCAGTAATGGCCAATTTGTCATCATCTAGCCTTCGAGTAGCAAATCTCCTATGGACTAGAAAATAATGTTGACTGGTATGGTGGTTCCATGTACAGTCACACACACAAATTTGTGATGCATTTTAGTGTTGTCAGTTTGGTGTGTGCTTTGGGGTCAGAGTTTCACAATATCAAAGAGAGGGAGAAAAAACTTAGCTGGTGTGTGAGGTGGGTGCCAGACAATTAAAGGAGGAGAGGGGGAAGGTGGAGTAGCATGTATTTTTATACATTGGAAATCTGAACCACTGACAGACACAGGATTGACAACGCTGAGTGTGCTGTGAATATGTGTGCATGACTGTACCATAGTTACTGTGGAGTCATGTTACAGTTACCTCCAGGTGTCTTGTTGTTCCTAACATTGTCAATCTTCCCATCAATTTGCAAGTATGAATTTTAAAGATCTTTATTATTTTATTCAAAGTCATGGTATACCTTCCACTCAGCAGTAATGTTGTCCCTAATTTTATGAGATTGAACATCTCAAAATACATACGATATGACAGAAATGGAAGATTGACAACCTTGGGAGGGAACGCAGCACCTAAAGGTGAATGTACTATACAATACAATACAGTACTTGTCATTCCCTATGGTCTAGTTTAGCCCATGTCTTTCCTTGCACACGGGCTTGAGTGAGATGAGGTACAGTAGCTCTAGTGTTCTCACCATGTCTCTCTTCTCCCCCCACTGACTGCCTGCCGGCTTCGTCAACACAGGGAGAGGTAACGAGTGCATGTCGTGTGTGTTACAGAATGTTGCATCCCAGCATACATTATAATGACCAGTTGTGATAGTTGATCTATTTACCTGTACAGTACTGTACTTGATTTTTGTTCCTATAAAGCATGCAGCTGTTGGCTATATACTGCACAAGGATAATCATGGATTATGTGATGACTATGATAAATCTATGCCTACATATGCTGTACCATGATGTGGGTTGCAACTCTTTTTGTACAGTACTCCATTCTTTATATATGATAAGAATGTACCAGCTCCCTCATTTAATTTCTTGGACACCTAGATGCTGAACTACAACTTATAAACACTGGCAAGTATGTAAAACATGTCGTTATGGTCATATTGTAATTATTAAATAGAAGGGAATTAGTGCATTTTGTCAGGATAAGAAAAATAAATGTCACTACTGTATAGTCAATGTCATCACATGGTCATGATTTCTCTTGCATGTGGCCCCTTGTTGCAATAATTCAGCAGAATATTTTACTTGTTCTGTAGAATTGCATTGACAAATTATATGATGTGAATAATATTTAAGGAGTGAATTTCTTCTTGGTAAATTGGAGTGCTACTGATTCCTCCAAACTATTCTGCCAGGAAGAAATTCTCCTTTCCTTTTATTTTATTCTTTTTTCTCCTTCGTGTACAGTCGCCACCTAAAGTCCTGTTGCCACTACTGTACTGTCAGATAGTGCTAATTATCCTGTTGGAAAAGGGCAAAAATCCCATCTGGAGTGCATGAATATTAGGGTGGCCTACATCATAGTCTACAGAAGAAGAAACATGTACAATACTGTACATTATATCTCATTAATGACACTGAAGGCCATATATAAGAACGTCAGTGGTGTTGATAACGTGGTGTTACCGGTACTATGACACCATAGAGTCTATGGAGTCATTTGTCTATGGCATAGATAAACAACAGAGCCATCGCACCGGTACCATACCTTCATCAACACCACAAATTTTCTTGCATATTACACTTTGTTTGAATATCAGAGGTACAGTATCCAACAGACTGGAGAGGCGATAGGACTATTAATGATGAGTGTACATTTTACCAAGCTTATTACTGTACTGTATGTATAATGTACATGTCCTCACATCTTTATTAAGCTTCTACTGTATTTTGCTTCACATTCCAGTTCCCCTTTCACTTTTCCATTTCCTTTTTGCTGTATAAGTACCAAATATCCTATATAGCCTGATACAGTACTTGTTTTTCTCTTTTTTCTTTATTAATTAACTGAATAAATGTTGAACTTAAAAAAGGGGAAAGTATACATTTGGTAAATTGGAGCACATTGATTCCTACAAAGTATGTCAGAAACAGAACCAATGAATGAATATAAATGGTATCTTGTTGGTTGGAATAGTTTGAAGGAATGAGTTGCTCCAGATTTACCACCAACTGCACTATATGCTCCCTTAACACTGTGTTGTTGTAGGAGATACAGTATGGGGTAATGAATTATCCCGTGATAGTACAACATGCTCTCTAAATGTTACTATGAGTTCTGTTGGTAAATGTTAATGGTACTGTAGGCCTCTTGCATTGGTAGATCCAATGGTCTGGATAATGCTGTTTTTTCTTTTTTCTTTTTTTTCTGCTGCCTTTTTTCTGTGGCCAGTATTTCTGAAGTGTTCGAGAGGATATCTATGAAGTATTTCTTGCTTCACTCACATTTGTATTATGCACTTCTTGTGCTCCATGTGTTAATTCTCTATTATTTATCTATTTTGTTGTACCATCTTGGTACCAAATACTGTACCCTATAATTATGACATGGTACAGTACTAATTTTTTGCATTATTGAATTGAATTTTCTTGCT
Organism: Petrolisthes manimaculis; assembly: GCA_034508575.1. Taxonomy (NCBI): domain Eukaryota; kingdom Metazoa; phylum Arthropoda; class Malacostraca; order Decapoda; family Porcellanidae; genus Petrolisthes; species Petrolisthes manimaculis. Next base: position 19,392 of record JAWZYT010001006.1, read on the forward strand.
TCAAATTCTAAATGCCTCTCTATTTCTGAACCTTTGTATTGAGCTTTACACTGCATATCATCACTAACTTACCAATAATCTAAAATATTACTAGAAAGCTTTGTTTTCTACCTACTTAATTAATTAACTGTATCTGTTGCACCATCATGAGCTTGTCTTTAATGTTGAATTTCGACTCCTTAAAGCACAGATATGGATGCACATGTTTTATGTTATTTTCCATAACCAAAATATTTCATTAGTTGGGGTGAGTCAAGCTTGTAATGTTTTTTTACCATATGATTGTACATTTCTGAGAATGTATGTACAGTATACTTTTGCATAATATAACCTTGGTGATAAATATCAGTTAGAGCTTCAGAATATAAAATTTTGACAATTACCTTTACAGTTGCCTTCAGGTGTCTTGTTTCTACTAGCTTTGTCAATCTTCCATCCACACCATATATACTGTACATGTATATACTGTATATATATATGCTGCACATTTTGTGAGGTTTAAATTCAAATTTTGGGACTACATTGCTGCTGGGTGGAAAGTGTTATATTACCTTGAATAGAATTAGTTGAAACCTTTGTGATTTAGAATTGAACCAGAAAATAGACTGACAATTCTAGGGGAAATAAAACACTTACAATTTACTGTGCATGAGAGAATTAAGTATAAGATACCGGCAACTAAAAACTGTTAATTTCTCCAAGCCGTGATAAGCAAAAGACCTATTGTAGATCTAATCAGTATAGGTTGTCTGAATTGTGATGGATATTGGAGAAATAAATACAGTAGTCCCAGTCTGCCAATATCCAACCCCTATTAAGACAGTGATAGTCCTCATGAGGTTTTAAGGGGTTAATACAGTGTTGGTAAATCTGTAGCAACTAATTCCTCCAAACAACATACTGTATTCTAAGCAACAGGCCACCATTATTTTCATATACTGTATCTGGTCCTGTATACTTTGGAGGATATAAAGAGCTTTAATGTACCAAAAGTGTACTGTATTACCCCCTTAAGGACAGGTAATAACTGTACTAATTTTCTGCTCATCTCCAGGGACTTTGCCTACGTTGCCCGGGACCGAGTGTCAAGGAAGCACATGTGTCACGTGTTCCGGTGTGACACTCCGGCACGCACCATCGCCAACACACTGAGGGACATCTGTAAGAAGATCATGATTGAACGCTCACTCAACCAGGGTATCAGCAAGCCTGGTGATGGTGGTGTGTACTGTATTATGCTTTAGTTTATAGTGCTGGAATATACAGTACTGTATGTAGTATAGTATATTATGTTGGTACATACTGTAATGGTGTATAGTGGTGGAATGTAGTGTGGTATGTGATGTTAGTATATACCGTACTGTAATCTCCAAAGAGAAAGTGTTAAAACAGGGAACACTGGAGAGTGTTTTACTGTGCTCATTACAATATCTTGCCACATTTCTAAAGCCAATTATGCATGTAGTTTCAATGTCTCTAGAGTAATGTCATGTAGTTGCTGTTGTTAGTATCTAGGTAGGGGAATTAATTAACTGTAATGTAATGTGGCTGAGTAATATTGCACTTAGGAAAATACCATAATTATTGTGGTACTCAATTATGTGTGTTATGTTGCAGAGTGTGTTAGTGTCATGTAATAATGTGTCAGAATAAGGTGAAGGGTGTTAACTGTGATGATGTTATACTTAAGGAAATACCATAATTATGGCCCTTTACTGTGTGTGTTATGTTGCAGGGTGTGGCAGTGGTAGTGGAGGGAATGGAAGCAGACTCACAAGACCCACCAACTTGCCCACAGAAAACCGTCGATTCCAGAGACACCCACAGATCATACCCAGTTAGTTTCACTCTTTTCTAAATACAATACTCTCACTGTTTTTATTGCTCTCACACTCTCTGTATATGGTTAACTCTCTTTTCCTAACTTCTGTACTCATTTAATTTTTTCCTCTGATCAAATGTTTTCATAGTTTCTCTTCTGAATTTTATGTTTAGTTCCAATAAGCCCTCCATAACATGTACTCATCCAAATTTCTGACTTATGTGAATTCTGAGATTCTGCTGCATTACTTGCAATGCTGTATATGCCATTTAAAGCAAAAAGTTTCCTCCTTACTGCTAAAATTTGGCCCATTTAAGTCAGAATATTCTAACCTATGGGAAACTATCCCCAATAAAAAAATATATATATATATATATATATATATCTGAACAGCTCACAATCTCAGACAAAATTTCCCACAAGTAAATTAACTTCTGGATGCCCCACAGCCCAGTCATTCCCCACACCAATGGAGGAGCCAAAGAAGGTGATGCGGGTGCAGTTTGTGGGTCAACTGACAGTGTCACAGCCTTCGGGTATTGACACCCTCAATGACGCAATCGACTGCACAGTGCAACTCAACCCTCGGCCCTGGCGCAATGTTGCCATTGCAGTCGCGCCTTCCACAGTTACCATCACCAACACTGTAAGGAAGTATTATTATTTTTTGATGTACAGTATGTAGTCCTAGTCCAAAAGGAAATATTGTTATAATTTGATGTAGTCACAGTTCATATCATGGGCAGTCCAGTCACCCACCCACAGAAATCTGACAACTCCTTCCGATTTTTCCTACAGATTATTAATTTTTGTAGAGGTTATATGGAAAAGTTGTCTGTGTTAAATGATATGTGGACATGTTGTGAGGCCCTGTGTAGCACTTAATAAAGTACACCGTATATGTCATAGTTGCTTAATTAAAACTATATTTATTGATCTCTTACTCACATGTAGAGGGCAGCAAAATACCAGAGACACAAGGTGTAAGTGAGAAAGCGATAAAACAATTTGGCTACAGCTTACTGGGCCCAGGACCTTAAAAAGTTGGAAGCATAAAAAGACGCTAAAAATATCATGCACAAATTAAAGAGGGAGGCGAAAATATAGGATGAAGCCTAAAAGAGAAAACAAAATTACCAAACAGACAGCAAAGATAGAACTACACCCAATATAGAGTAAGATAAGACATTAACATAATGTACAGTATACGGGTATACAGTACCTGTACCATACTGATTCTGTCTTTTTCTTTAAAGTGAATGAATCCTTTATCTAATTTGTGCAGGAGGATGGTAAGCAGATAGCAGAGTGCAGAGTGAGATTCCTGTCATTCTTGGGAATAGGGAAGGATGTGAAGCACTGTGGATTCATCATGCATACAGCCCAAGACCAGTTTGTCTCCTACATCTTCTTTAGCGAGCCCTCCACTGGCGCCCTCTGCAAAACCATTGAGGCAGCCTGCAAGGTCAGATATATACACAGTAAACCAAATTTCCAGATGCTTTACCCTGGCTCTTGCTTTTGGCATATAAAAAAAATTAATAATTGCAATAATAGGAAATTTTATAGCATACAGCATTTTTTTCTCTTCCTACACCTCTGCTTTTTGTCTTCTCTTTTTATTCTTTTATTCTTAATTTTTACTCCAACACTTTCTTTCCCTTTCTCTACATTTCTTTTCTCTCCCTACACATTCTCTTTTCCTTGGCTTTTCCTCTACTCATCTTCTAAGAGCCTGACACTACTACTACACCACCACCTCTTATGTCTTACTTCCCCATAACAGCTGAGGTACCAGAAATGCCTTGATGCCCACCCTGGAGGTGTTGGACGAGGGCGTGGTGGGGGGGCTGGTACCCCCCGCAGCATCTCCGCTGCCCTGCGTTCTGTCTTCGGCTCCATCACAGGACGAAAAGCACGATCAGCCGAGTCCTGAGATGAGGACTCACCTCTGCAGGTGTGAATTAAGAGGCAGTGATTGTTTCTTACTTATTTAAAATTTACCTTGGAAAAATTGAGTCACACCCTCATCTAACTTCCTAGTTCTTTTGGGTAAACATAATGACTAGAAGGATTTGGCATTAGAAAGAGTATCCAGCTGGAAAACTTGTTTCTTTAATTAAATGATAAATTCAAATGTTATCCCCGCCCAATTCTTGGTACCCTTTAAATAGGGACAGCTGGGGACTAGGAAAAGTGGAAGAGACTAATTGAATGTCTAACACCAAGGATGGGAGCCATGGACATAAATTTGAAAACAATGATGGGGATGAATTAAGCCAAACATGCATACAAGTACATGTTAGAACAGAAAGAAATGTACATGTTAGAACAGAAAGAAATACTGTAACTGTAAATCACCAATGTTTGTTCAACGGGTATTGGCACTAACACTGTGTTGGTTTACAGATATTATGTAAATAGTATTGACACTATGTTGGTTCATAGGATGTTGTATAAACATTATTAACTCCATGATGGTTTGCAAGATGTATTAAAGGAATTGACACTGTTGCTTTACAGAATATTATATAAGTGGTATACTGTAGCTTTACAGAATGTTATATATGTGGTATACAGTCATCCCTCCGCTATCGCAGAATGAGGCGTCAGACCTATAGGTAGATAGATAGACTGTGTTGGTTTGCAGATTGAGATGTAAATGGTATTGATATTGTATTGGTTTGCAGGATGTTTGGGCTGATGCCACTGCAGAGCGTGAGGTCATCCCACACCGCCACCTGGCCAGTCCTGGAGGTAGTACGCCCTCACCTGGGTGCCCCTTCTCCTCTAGGCAGGTGCAGGCACTGGTCTCCCCCACCTGTGACTCCCCTTCCTACCCTTATGGCCTCCATCGCTCCCCCACTAGCCCAGCCCTGGTACCCCCACTCACCCCTGCCACCCCCATGTCCCCTCTTGATGCCCTCCGTCGCCTCCAGCTGCCCCCAGACCTCTCCCCCACCAGTTTAGAGGAGGCCGAAGGCAGGTCAGATGAGGTGTGAGATGAGTTTCTGGTTTAGGCATTATGGCACCTTACCTTACTGGGGAGGGAGGCAGATACACAGTTACCACAATTACACAATGTACCCATATGACTAAATATTATCCTGAATCATCCAAATTGCCCAATATTTCCTAGATTACTCAAAATTGTCCACATTATTCAAGTAATGTAATGTATATAGCTAATTACCCAAGTGGCAGCAAAGATTGAATAGCGAACATAGTTAATTTATGTGCTGCATATAATATACAGATTAAGTATAAGTCATATACTTCAGCAAGAATTCAATAAAAGTATATGGAACCTCTGTTATTCCAGATTTATAATTGTTACAGTATATGTTTTCACTTGCTTAAGAAGTGTGGTTCTGTGAGATAAAACTAGACAAGTGAAAAGAATGATGCAGGCAGACAAGTAATCCTTCCAGAAGCTTTCCCTTCCAAGCACACTGAAAATCTGGAAGACACAAAATTTGATAATCAAAGCAAGTAATGTAAGAAACATGAGTTAAAAAAGGACAATACTGTTCCAGTCACTGTAGTTCCAGATTACCAGTGTACTGTATGCACTTGGAAAAGTCTGAAATTTAGTCAATTTTTCCTTGTCTTTCTTACATTTAGTGCTTTGTGTTCAAGACTTGTGTGTTTCATATTCTATTATAACTAAAAGGTACACCAAAATTTTGAGTGCAATTTCTCCAACATTCTCTTTTTGCCTACAACTTTCTTGGCCCACTTCTTGTCTGGTTCTTGAATCTCTTGTCAGGTTCTCCACACTATATTTCATATAAAAGGTGATAAGTTATTCAATTACTGTAATGGAAAGTACATGTAGTGCATGATGATTGAAAATGGCACCGAAAACTCTTACAATCTAGTAGGAAGTGTAAGATAAATGTATAACAATACTATATCATAAAAACTATGTATTTGTATGATAGAATGAATCATGAAAATGTACAATAGAATGTATACTGCTTCTCTACCCCTGTGTGCTGAGAACTGCCTATTATTTAGTTGGCCAAGGAACCACACACCCTGGTCTGGTAACCGTGTATAGCTAGACTCACCATCAAAGGGTACTCCAGTTAACAGTTTTTTTACGTTAATACGTATATATATATACAGTACCGGTATGTAAGAATTCCCCTTCTGTACAATTATATATATATATATATCTATAAAGTCTTATATACTGTATACTTCTTAGGGTGCAGAATTCTTGACCACATCACTCTCTCCCTAGTACAGTAGATACTTCAGTATGGGTCTACCAAATGAGCATATTTTCCTCCATCTTAATAGGTCTCCTTTTATGTTCATTCCTTTCCTCCTCCCTCTTTAGTTCATGCACTTTTATTTTTCATTGCCTTTATTTTCTATGCTCTATTAGCCTTATTACGAGGGTCCGAGCCCAGTAGACTAGCCAAATTGTTCTTTCAGTGTCCCATCATCCATATTTCATCCTCTTTCTGTCCACCCTAATGCAAGGGTTAAACAAAATTCTGGTGGGAGCAAGTGTTAAACTGAGAATGGAGGATGAATGATGGAAAAGAGAGGAGAATGTGCTCATAAAACACTATACCTTCATTAGTGTGGATAAAGAGGGAAGGTATGTACTGCACAGCTTACCCTGTACAGTTGGCCCTTAATATTATGCTAATATATTTAACACCTGTCAGTTTGTATAGGCCCAGTGAATCACTTAGACTGTATGACAATGCATAACAGAAACCTGGGATAACATTTGGTGGTTTTCAATATGGAACTGAATGTGAAATGAAAGGGTGGGTAATGAATAACAGAAGCCTGGAAAATATTTGGTGGTCTTCAATGAGGGAATGAGTGGAAAATGAAGTGGTGGACAAGTACTTAATAGCATTATATCAAGGGTCTACTGTAGTGGCATTTAAAGATGTCCACAGTGAATTTAACTCTGTTCTCATTCATACAACCTGTGCTACAATACAGACCATCAATAATAATAAGGTACAGTACTTGTTTTGTTATTGACACAGTTGGGAGGAGCCAGTAAAGCTCAGTTTGACAGTACTGTAACTTGGAGGTTTACTGCTTCCTCCAAACTACACTACACTACACAATAGGCCTACCACATAACATTTCATATTAGCAACATTGACTGATACTAGTTTGTGTCCTGGCATAGTTTGGAGGAATCGGTAACCCTTCAATTCACCAACAATAGAGTTTACCTTAAATCCAAAGCTGTCCCATCTTACTCATCACCTTCACCCTTGTCCTACAGGGTCTTCCAGGCCTAGGGTGGTAATTTATCATCCTCTAATCTTATGTTTACAGCCTTATGAGGGTTCAGTCCCATTAGTCTGTAGCCGAATTGCTCTTTATCTCTCTCCCTCTATTGCAAATACTGGCTGGGTAGTTGTATTTAATTGTACTTAATAAAAGTACTGTAGTACAGTACTGTCCTGTAATACTGCAGGCAGTAATACTCATTTATGATGATATTCAGATGTGAGTCCTTGTGTGCTTGCAATGTCACGCCACAAGGAATAAGGGCCTCCTAGGTCACAGCATGCAAATATTAATACTCCGTGATGCTACTTATAACTAGTTACTAATTGCTAATGTTCTTGTTTAGTTCCATGTGCTTGTCTCTCTTATTTTTTTATTTCTTTGTACCATCATAGTACCAAATATCCTTTATGGTATTTGTTTTGATTGCTTTATTGTATTGTACTGTATTCCAGGTTCAGATAATGTGTGTCACACTGTACAGTATTCACTCTTCCAATACACAAGCACAAATGGTGACACAATGATTGATATGTAACCCTATCTTTACTACTGACAACTTGAGAATATTGCTATATTTTATTTTTTGCTGGATCCACTTTCATTATTCTTTTAAATGTATTTATTCTAGCTAAATTATTATTTACAAAATTTCTGTACATTTTCACTTTAGTAAGTACACACACACACACACATTTACAGTGATAATACTTACACAACAAATATTCACATTACAGTATACAGTTATTATTACTAGTCCATACTGTACTACTTAACACTAGTGTACTGTATATCTGTATTATAATTTTTTCACTTTCACACCGTATCCTACTGTACAGTATATGAATTTGGTTGCATCCCCCAATTGAATATTTTTCTTTGCTATTTAACATTTTACAAGACATTTGTGTCTTTTGTTTCAATCAAGAAGTTTCTTCTATCTTTACATTTGTTTGATTATTTAGTTTTCTTTCTATAGGCCTCCTATAAAGCTCATTCATTACTCCACCCTCTTTAGTTCACACATCTCTTTCTCTCCCCCATAAGATGTTAAGGTAAGCTTGGGACCTGACAGCATTTGTGGAAGAGAAAGAACAATTTGGCTACAGCAGACCTACATAAGGTAGAAAGCGTATACTGTACATGAAAGAGGTGACATAATAAAATGTTTCAACTATAGACGGGGGAGAAAAATATTGAACATAAAAGGAAGGTTATACAGTAGAGCAGCTAAGGGAAGGAGGAGAGAATTTCATTACTTAGTAAAACCCTAATTATTATTTACTACATTGAACTTTACTGTGACTTAAGTGTGTACTGTAGTTTAAATAACTATATATTTTTTCACTACGTAGAATAAAGAGATGTGTTCCTTCAGTTCTGATACTGAAATGAAGCTGGTTATAATATGTTTCAGTGTTTCTGTAATATAGGTACCTCATTAATGTGCTTTATTATTGTATGAATAAATTAATGTAAATGAGAATACAACCTTACAGCAATTGAGGTCTTTGCTGTCATGCTGCTTTGGTGAAGCCAACTGTCCAATGAGCTTTATACTGTAGTACATATGTATATTCTAGATATCACTTTAGTTCTTCCTAAGGTATTGTATCTTATTTATGCATCTCCACTCCTACAAGAATCTCATAGCTTCATTGGTTGTAAATTTAAAATATAAAGTTTGCCACAAATCCTTAGCCAGACTTGTAAGGTTGTGTTAGTATCACATGGGTAAAATGATATGGGTCTTGGTGACAGTCTGTTTATTCCAGTCACAGATTCTAGGTAAGAGTAACAAGAGAGATTGAAGTCATACTTACTGAAACTTTGGTTATTGACAAAATCAACAGACCCAGTGCCCGGGCTATTATGGCAAATCAGGATAAACAAAAATACTGTATACAGTATTGGGAGAATAATCTACCTGACAGTATCTGATCTAGACTGTATCTCAAAATTGTATGTTCCTATGATATAATGTCTGGCTTGTGGAAGAAGGTATTAATCTGGAGAGAAACTCGGTTACTCACAGACAGTAGAAGAGGGAGTATAGTATCTACAGTTGCCTTCGCACTCCATCCCTTGCCTTATATTAATTTTCTCCAGAGTTGTAACCACAGTGCTTTGAGTTGAATTCATGCCTGCAAAACAAAATACTTTATCAATATTGCAGTACAGTAATTCACTCTGCTGAGGCTTAACCTTAGATATGACGGGGAGATGATTGTGATGTTATACACTGTAATCATTTGCCATGTTCTACATTTAAGTGCACAATACTGTATAACTCCTTAATACACGTTGATGGCTTACATCACTAAAATATCATAGTTAATTATTTATACCAATGATATATACAGTAAATGTATTTTAGGGAGGGAAAATATTGAGTGAAATTTCCCTAATGAAAAGTTGCACTGTAATCTGTTATTTATTTTCAAGAGGCTCTTATATTTCATAGTAATTCAACTGAAAACAATTTGAAGTTTCTACATTAGTATCAAAGCAACACTATAATTTGTAAACTATTTTCATTATGGGGTAGTGTATAATTTAGACAAACTGTAGTTTTCTTTTTATTTTAAAAGTATCAAAATATTTTTAAAGAAAGGAAACATATTCTTACCTTCCAATACCGTATTTTTTTAATCAGAACTAAATGAAAAACCTTGGAGTCCATTGAAATTTTAATTATTTTTCAACATCAATATTTATTAGTCTACAAGTAAGATTTATTTTGCCCACTCAGAATTAAAGTTAACCCAACTCAGCTCTATATGATGTTCAGTAGACCCTTGATATATCACAAATAAATACAGTACTCGATCCATCCCTTCATTTCATACTGGTTAGACTATACCTAAACTCTTCTGTCTCTCTCACTGCAAAATGACACCTATAGGTAGGGAGTATGCAGCAATATACTGTTGGTTAGAGAAAAGCAGTACATGTATGAACAGTATAGGGTTATCTGTTTTGGAAGTATAATCTCGTAGGCATTCTAATTCCTGCAACCTGAACAAACTAATTTAGTATACAAATAGAGGGTCTGTTTTGTAGCATAGTTTGTAGGAAACGGTAGCCCTCCAATTCATTCACAACCACCAATTCCTCCTTAAGACTGATGTAAATACTCTCGGATAGAAGCTAACACTCATAATTTATCTGGCTGGAAATTTTTTGTGAGTAACTTTATATTTTGACTCTACAGTAATTGTACACTGTGAGTTACCTGTCCTCACTTTGCATGTAGCCATATGAACTAGTCTGTAATAAACTGTACTTAAAGCAGCTTAGTAAAATAATGTAAACAATAGGAGATTGTTGAACTGCAGAGAGCACAAGGATAATATTGTGACAGCTGGATATACAGTATCTACCCTAAGGTATTGTTGTTATCATTATTATTATTATTATTATTGTAATTATTATTATTATTATGTATATTGTTATTATTATTAATAGTATTGATGTTATTAACAGGGAAAGACTGAAGACTAATAATTAAATCCCCTACCAAGAGTAGTGTATGTTTAAGATTTGGGAATGAAGAAATCTGAATCACTTTCTTGTAAAGTAGCTCATTATTATAACAATTTCAGAATGACATGAAGAGCTTCTGCGTGTGAGAAATGATACTCTATTGTTCATATATATCAGTGACCCAGCAGATGGAATGAACTGTAGCCGCAGCCAGTTTCCCATTTATGGTCTTTGAAAGCAATCTTGCACAGGCAGAGTTATCCCTTTTTTACCCTCACAAAGACCACATCGGAAAAATGCCTTGGTTTAAATCTAGATATCTCCCAAAATCTAGTACAATAACTTGTTGCAAGTCACTAGGCCAACCTTTGGTAAAATTTTACAAAAATTCATTCATAACTTTTTCTGTAGTTCTGCCAACAGACAAACAACTGAACCCAAAATATTACCTCCTGGCTGGGGTCATATTACAAATAACAACAGCAACAGCAACTCATTGACTTAATACAGGAGTTGGTACAGTAATTAGAAATGAACATGTTTTTCCCAATAATATTCTGAACAGTTTCAATTGCAAAATTGCAATAACATTATCAAGGAGTATTGTACATTCATCATGCTAAGTTCTCCTACCTTTGTGAGTAAATGAATTGTTGAAAAGAATATCACATGCTCCAGTCACTTATTTCAAAGAATTTTTGATCACTCATATCATGCTGCCGAGGGATATACAGCGCTTGTAGCATAGGAAAAGGGACATGAGGATATTCTCTGGAAGGTAGAGATGGAAAAAGTGGTACAGTATATCATTTGCTAACAAAAGTCAACCAATACTATAGGAAAAGAAATTTAGTGGCGAATGTACAGTACCAACCTTGGTAAGATTCCTTTACTATGCTCCCTTCCCCAACACCCAGAGCAGCAGCTTCACCCTGTGTTGAATGTACTCTACTATACTCCCCTGTGTGCACACTGTCAGTACAGCATAGTGAGCTGTATGTAAGAAAAGTTAGGAGCCAGTCAGTGACCACATGTCTACAGTAGGGAAATATTATATTGTACCATAGATCACAAAGTATCGGTGCACAATATGCGTGAAAGGCCATAGAAATATTAGTGTTCAGCGTCAGCAGTTGTGTGAATGTTTTTGGTATGCACTGGACCCCTTGTGAGCCAAAACTTTTTGTGTGATTCTATAGTACAGTACTGTACACTCAATGTTGTGACCCAGGCCATGACTTTTCTTCCATATGACCCTGTTTTCTGGCTAATTGTAGTATGATTTTTCTTAGCTGGAGGTACCTGGCCGTGACCCTTGTAGCTCAGTGGATTATATGTAATGCTCTACAGTACTTACTACAGTAGTACTGTAATGACACCATATATTGCAGATAAGTCCATACAGTATGTAATTGGTACTCAAGGATGCTAAGAATTTGTCTAATAATTTAAGGTTAGTAATTCTTCCAAACCATTTCTTGAAATAAATACTGTATATAGGTGGTGCATGTCTTTGCACAGTTTGGCAGAATTTCTTATGGCTGCTCCCTTTTAGGGGTTGCCACAGTGAGTTGGTAGAATTTATAGTCTCTAATTTGTTGACAAAATCTTAGCAGCCTTTAGTGATATAGTAGACCATTGATATAACAAGAATAAATACTTGAGGAGAAGACCACGGAAGACATGGAGTGAAGGGCTTCAGTACCTATTAGTGGAACAACTAACTATAGCATATGCTCTTAATTGGACTTACTGGAAGAATGCCATCAGTAAGTCATGGAAGGCAAACACATGCTTGGAAAGGAAATACCTGTAAAAATAACAAAACAAAAAGTACAGTATATGCCACTCCATTTTCCATTATCTCCCTCATTGATGACCATCAAATGTTTTCCCAGGCTCGTATGTTTCATTACCTAGCCCTTCATTGTACACTCAATTTTGCATTGTGGACTGAAAAATGCTTTCCCAGGCTTTTGTTATTCATTACCACACAGATGAAGTGATTTACTAGTCCTGTGTTGAATGATAAGTGTTCAATATGTAATTGTTATATCAAGGGCCTAGTATACTTAATTTTATCTAAGTTAAATGCCAAGTAACAAGGTATGGTTAGATCGATCTGTTTTTCAAGGGGCATATGATGATTTTTTGTGTGTGTGTGAAATGGCTACAGTTTTCCTCCAGACTGGGGCACAGAAAAAATTATCTAGGTTAATTGGTGATATCTCAGCAAGCCATGACCAGCGGCCAGACATAGGCATATTCCAAGCAAGCGGTGGAACATTGGCAGCACTGCAATAGCCCACTGATCATGGTTTGCTGGGATGATATTTCTTGGCACAGTTTAAATAAATTGGTAGTACAGTATCCAGTCTGGCAACAATATCCTTAACCCTTTAAATATGTACCATGAATTTAGAAAATGCTGTCTACAACTCATTATGTAATTAACTAACTAATAACTAGCCTTGGTGTACGCAGAGTTCATGTTCCAATGAACATTTTGATTACCGTGGGTCACTCCTTCGGACCCAAAAGTCCAAGTAATCCATAGATGTAGAGAATGATCATACTTTTTTTAGGCCTGTTCTGTAGGTTTGAAACGTTATTTTCTAGCTATTCCTCCTATTTTATAAATTTGGGATACATTTGATTTGATTAATGTTCTTGGATGGCGTAGTGTTGTAAACATTATAGCAAACTGTAAATATATATATTATACAGAATAAGTGTGATAAATCACCAAATGCTGAAATAGGTATAAAATAATAATAGTTTATGAAAGTGAGGGCTGAAGGGGTGGGTTCAGCTGTACCTTAAGCCTTGAGAACTAGCCAGCAGCCAGTCACACATTATTTTTATCTACCTAAAAAGATACAATTAATGTTGCTTTTTATGTTAGTATACACCTGTACAGTACTATAAATCTATATGAATGCTATTCCCAGTAGCTTTGTTAATATAGTTTGAGAAGATTAGGCCTATATAGATTTCAAAATAAGCTTAAAGAGATAATGACTTTCTTCATGAAATATTTTTTGTAAGTAATGGTTTTACCCATACCGTACCTCTATATACTTTTGTATTTACAGTATGAATTACTATGTTTTTAGTTTTAATTTACATAAAAGAGTATGTAATGTTTAGAAATAACACTAGGTCCTGTAGGCTGTTGCCAATTTATATTCTTTCTTTCCATACAACTCATCATTAGGAAATGGTACAGCCCATACCCTTATTGTATCACTCATTATGAAAGAGTCAAAAGTAGGCAAGAATCTCAGCTGCTGACTATCTCATGTGGCTCTGGTAACCTCAGCTGTAACCACACTGTAGAAAGATCTCTTTTATACTGTCAGCAGTCTATAAAAGAAGGTACAGTAGGTGTGATATATCAGAAGTGTATTTGATGTGCAGAGCTCAGTTGCAGCTACCTTCACCCTGCATTGTATAATGTAACAAGAGTATATATATATATACATAAATATATATATACCACCATATATGTATATTGAATAGATTATACCTTTCTTCTTTCTTTTATACAGTTCATGTAGTTCGGTTTTAAAGGAAAAAAGCATAATTGCACATTCCACAATAGTGTTGACATATATACCTCATTTGTCTTGACATCAATGAGAGGAGAAACATAACCTAAGCCAATATAGTACTCTGTAAAGATAATGGTGGTATTACTAAAACATGGGCTTTTATTGTTAATTATGTAATAACTTAGCCAGTCTGTGATATCTTTGCCCAATACATACTGTACTACAATGTTATATATTTGTTCCGTGGTAATGGAATGCAATACTGTACAGTACAGTACACAGGTATTAGGACACATTGGCTAATGATATTACATATTCTCACCTATTGGCAAAACTTAGTGGCACAAGAGAAAAGAGAAGAGTAACAACCTGTACTTGTTTTAATTATACTGTACTGGTTTATATAACATGAATAAGGAATGAAAAAGAGATTGGACAGATTATCAAACTGAGAAGAGACCTAAAAATAATTTGTCATTAATAAATAATCTTATAAAACTATTAGATTTACAATCTCATATTCTCCTCAACACCTCTCAAGATGTCATGCACGTGAGAATATCGATTAGACAATTTTATTTTAGTCTTAGTAGCTATTTAAGTTTAAAGACACATATTGAGAGACATGCCGTATGTATGTACAATAAAAGAAAGGATTATTATTATTAAAGTATCTGTCTGTCAGTTTGCATCACAGGCATGATGTACACAGACCTTGTTCATGTCAGCATCCCCATATGTGAGCAACAATACAATATTACCTAGACCATTTGATGCCTTTTCTTAAACCTATTGCCTAGACCACTAGGTGCCTTTTCTTCAACCTTTACTCAGTACAGTACAGTATAATATACTTTAAAGGTTTGGGCGCCCCTTCGGCCCCAGCCACTAGCTTTAAGGGTTTGGGCACCCCTTCGGCCCCAGCCACTAGCTTTTAGTTCTTCAACTGTCCCTCATTTTTCTCGATTTCCTTCCTGCTTGCTGTCTCACCTCTCTCTCACCTTTTTCTGGTGCTATATGACCTAATATCAATCAATCAATCAACTTAAAACATTATGAAATATGCTAAAACATTCATAATACAATCTCTCAACACTCGAGTTATCCTACAGGTCAACCCTAACTTTGGCACAAGTACAGTAGGTCACTCCATGGAGCCAGTTTATCTTTTATAACCCAGTCAATGCCATATATACGTGAGGTTATACATTAAAAGTTAATATCACAACACTATAATAACCTTGGCTTTGCAGTTTTTGTGTGTTACAGTATCAATATTCTACAGGGCATGTAAGTGTCACTGTGTGCGAGGCAGGTGATGAATTTCACTTAGCTGATTTGTCCATTTCTGTCATATGTATGACTTTCTTAACATACTGTACCTATAAAATGTAGTAGAAAGACTCCTATCTCTCTGGGTACACCCATATGCTGAACAAGCTGGCATTATTGCAAAAATTGGCAAAGAATGTTGGTGAAGTTGATGGTACGACGTGATCAGCTGAAGTTTGTTTTGGGTCAATGGGGGGTGATGCCGCCTCTTTTATATTATACAGTACAAGTACTGTACCTCCACTAGCAGCGATACCCGACGTTGTCCAGGTGAAGATCCTACATGTGGTTTTGTCAATATATTTCCTCTAATTATTTTTATGTGAACTTATTAGGAGGGTGGGAGGAGTCCATTATCCTGTGTGGATGCTGGTCCCCCAGAGAAACCATGCCAGCTTTACAACCACAAAAGTTATCCTTGACGCAACTACAGTACAGCAGAAGGTGGCATTGTAGCAGCCACGATTAAATAGCAAGGCCCGAGTGGCAAATTGGTAACAGCCTTCACCTTGGGCTGCAGGGGTACTGTGATCGACACCCCTCCCCCATTGGTCATTTTTTTTTTTTTTTTTTCACTTTCCTTAGATTTACAGTAGTACCGGTATTAAATTTAGGTGTTCAACATTTTGTGGTTTGAATTAATTCTTAAACTGGGCATGCAAGCCAGGCCTGCCTGCATCCTTGATGCTTGAGACCATAGAGTCTATGTTGATAAAAACCATAAATCTTTGCCTCTTTGGCTGTTTTAAGCTGATAATTCAAGAAACACAGTTAAGGCCAAATAACAGCCTTCGGCTTGGGCTGCAGGGGTACTGGGATCGAACCCCCCCAACCCCCCCATTGGTCATTTTAAAACATTTTTTTTGTAGGCTGAGGACGCTTCCGAGGCTTCACCGATCAAAATGGCGTATTGCCTTTTACTCTAGGTCAAATGATGCAGCATTGAATAGCGCCTAAACACAGACACAGACAGACAGAGTGTTTTATATATATAGATAGATTTGGCCTTAACCGAAAGATCCCAGGTTTAAATCCCCGTTGGGAGTACAATTTTTTTTTTTTTTTTTTTGACAATAGTAGGCCGAGGACGCTTCCCAGGCTTCACCGATCAAAATGGCATATTACTTTTTTCTCTAGGTCAAACGATGCGGTCATGCATAGCGGCTAAACACACACACAGACAGGGAGTGTTTTATATAATAATATATAGATGATGAGGGGTAGGGGAGACAGCCCACCAATAGAAAGTTATTAGCTTTACCTTTGTGACGTCATGCCGCCTCCTTTATATTATACCTCCATGCTTCTTCCTCACCACCTGTACAGTGTTGCTAAGTATGATGAATTGTTTTTAGATATAAGGAATTTGAGGTATTAATGGAGAACTTATATAAAGATTATTCAAGAGTAAATGGAGAAATTTCGCCCAGACGAAAATAATATCAAGATGGTAAAATAATGTGCGATTATCTCCAAGAGTAAACAGGGAACTTTTGAGGGAAACAGGCAAACTAATGGTAAATTTACGACTATCTTCAAGAGCAAACAGTAAATTTCTGAGGTAAAATGGGAAACTGATGGTAAAATTGTAAATGTACGACTATTATAGAACAGTAATCAGATACTATTTTGAGGTAAAAAGGTACGACTGACTATCTTATAACAGTAATTAGAGACTATTTGAGGTAAAAAGGTAAATTCTAATGTTGAAGTTGGGGAAATTTAAACTTTGCCCAGTGCTACCAACTTGACTTACCTCTAAAAATTTCTCTAAAAATACCTCAGTCAGTCACCGTCTTTGGGAAGTGAAGGTGTGTTCGCTCGTTGGGGGGATTCTATATTATCTATCAACACTGTGCTTGGAGTTATAATATAAAACTAGAGATCCTGGCCATCACTGTACACATTAATAAGAGGATTGGCCAGAGATATGTGGCAGCCAACGCACCTACAAGTGACTGGTGAGTGTGTTAGTAGTGAAGTTTGTGAAGTCAGCTGGGATTAACCTTCCTTATTACCTTTCCTTTTTTTAATTCTTTACCTTTTTCATTATTACCTTTCTTTACTTTTTTATTCGTTATTAGCTATTTCTTCTTCGTTATGACCACCTTCGTTATTACCTTCATTTCTTAATTATTACCTCTTTTTTTTTTAATTACTTTCATTATTACTTTCGATATTACGTTCTTCATTATTACCCCCTTCTTCTTCATTATTATCTTCCATTATTGCCTTGCCTTCTTCATTATTATCTTCCATTATTGCCTTCTTCTTAATTCCTTATGTGTTATTAGTGTAGTCAGCTGTAATTACCTCCTTCATTCCCCACAGGTGTTCGTTGCTTCGTAGCGCTTTACTTAATTAAATGGTGCTTTGTTATTTACTCCTGTTCCATTATGACCCTATTTTATATTACTTAAGTCAAAGATCATAAGCTGACATTAGGATGACCTATTATTTGTCTTAAATTTTTAAGTTATGGTGGATATAAAAATAATAATGGTTGGGTTGAGTAATGTTGAACCTTGCCCTCATTTATGACATTTTGTTCATAATTAAAGTTTTTATACTCAGGGATTATGCAATTGGTGAAATAATTGCTGTTATTTTTTGGAATATGAGAATGTGAATTTATGAGTGACCCCATGTTTTACAGTATTAGTGTCCAGTTCTATTTTGTTTTATTGTAGTTAGTTTATACTGTATATTTGGTAATTGAGAAAGATTTTATTAGTTAATGAATTCATATATACAGTATATTGTACCTATTGTAATAGAAAAGGTAAGATAACTTTTCAAGGACTGCTGTGAAAATGTGGGTAAAACTTATCATCGCCTCCAAGCATTTGACTGTTTTCATATTTTGTATAATTTTCATTTTTTTTTGCTTGTCAGAATTGTTTCTTTAATATTCCAATAGTCTGCATTACTGATTTCCCTAATATGCTGCTTGTTCTCTAAAGTTGTAAAGTCTACACTGAAAATGTAACTGAGCACCTGAATAAGTATAGAGCTAAAATTCAGTATAATAATATTCAAACTGGCATCACCACCACCACTTATTCAGTACAAAGTCCTGAGCTGGATTCATATGCCTGTTAGAATATGATCATGAAATTACTTGAAGCACACAGCCCAATATTCTAGGTATCGCTGCATTAGGTGACTCCTTCTAACTGGATGGTGGTCAAAATAAAAGTCAGTTCTGCTTTTTATAAGTGTATTCCAGGAACTGTTATTGTACCTCATTTCTGAATTACATTGCCTCTGAGGTTGGAGGTGGTATACCATAGTACATTACATATATTATCTGAGACTGGCATATAAAGTGAGCTATGAACTCCACAGATAATTCATGATACTGTAGGTAGAGGCAAGAACATTGGTGGTGTTGCCTATAGCAGGGTACTACTGATACAATCGTCATCACGATGGATATTCTTGCTAATGCCCCTTTATGCAGAGGGATCTCATACACTCACGTTCATCGTTGCGGTTATATAGAAGGAAAACCCAGAGTATATGTTGGTTATTGCCATGTTTAACGGGTCACGATCCAATGGTCTGGGATATTTGACATTTATTTCTTGTCATGATACATTATAGTTTTGCGCTGTACCATAGGCTATATGATAATAAAATTGTAAAATTTAATTAGTTTCCTTTATAATGCAGTACTGGGTCAATCCATTAGCCTACTACCGGTACCTGTATTGCTGTTTTTTTCTGAAAATGAACAGTAGCACCAAAGTAATTCAACATATGAGTTCAAGGTACAGACCCAAAAATTGAACCATTGAAAGTTGTTATGAAAGCTTGATGTAATGTAAATTAGCAAGAGGAATTCCATAGCTGGAAGGTCAACCTGGTGAAAAGATTGGAAACAATGGGAGGAAGTCATATTGTTGGTGCGAGAGTTTGTTTGTTGATGGCCTACTAGGTAGGCTAACTTCTTTTTTCAACTATAGGTAGCCTACCACTTGACCCTTTATCATGACTACTATACTATACGGTAGTCTCTGCTGTTACAGATGTATTAGGCCTATTCATCATAAACTAACACTTAATCTAATGCCATAATCCCTTGTATGGTACCCTAACATTATACCTTTCCCTCCCTGCATTGTCCTTCCTCTTACAATGGCCCTTCTGTCACACTCTTTCATCTCATACACTGTCCATCTGTTCTGTTTTCTTTTATTATGCTATTTGTTTGTGTGACTGTATTAGACAAGGTTAGGTTAGGTTTCATTTGGTTGTGGCTGAAGTGAGCAAGAGTGTGGTTAATGGCAACATTAAATCATTGTACTGTACCTGTATATGAGGCTATTGTATGCACAACCAGTAGCTGATCCTGACCTGGAATATCCAGCCTTATATACACACCTGTTATTCTACCTGAAGTGGAGGATTTTAAACTTGCAGGGGCATATTAAGCCATGAACATATAACTGGACATTTAGGCAAGGCAATATTTCTTAACACTTTACTTGTCTGGTAGTAGGCCTAATAAAATTCTTCCTTTTCGTTTCAGTACAAAGGGCGAGGAACATCAACTACAAAGGCAAAAATGGTGAGTACTGAAACTTATTGGTAATTTTGCTCATTTTGATTCTACCATACTGTACCATAATACTTGAAGTTAATTGTTAAAGTGTACTGTATGGAAATAGCTTTTTTTGTTCATGACTGTTATATGTGTGATACCATAACAAATTTTATATATATAGGCTATAACCCTGAAGATGTCTTGAGAAATAGACTAAAGCTTGGTATTCCGTTTTTCATTTTCCTTGCGAGTTATTCTGCAATTATATAAATCACGTGTACTTGTGATTACTAATATATATATATATATATATATATATATATATATATATATATATATATATATATATATATATATATATATATATATATATATATATATATATATATATATGTATATATATATATATATGTATATATATATATATATATATATATATAAGTGAGAAAGGTCCAAAATCATGTCCAATTTTATTTGAGATGACTAGACATGTCGTTTAAAGGAGCTGTCACAGATTATAAGCATCCTAATTTTTCCATCTATTATGCGCCACATGACCTCGCTATTCCGGCGCCTAATGTCAATCAATCAACCAACCATCTATAATTATGCCATTTTGATTGGCAAAATGTTTCATCCAGTGATATTGAAATCCTGCGGGAACTAGCCTAGCTAAACGAAGCTAACTAGCTAAATTAAGAGCTAACATATTGCTTTCATAACACGTGATGCGACAGTTAGGTAGGCTAATAAATGTATGTGTAAAGTAGCATTGCTCCGAGTGGAAATTTAAATAATTTTCATTCTTTTGCTTTGAAACATGAAATATGTTGGCCTTTGAATCAAAGTTTTCAGAGAGAAAGGGGAGGAGAAGGTTTTCTCTGTCACCAAGTAAATAGAGAACAATATCTTATCATAGTACAGTATAACATCCGGTGTGTTAGCAATACTCTCTCTCTCTCTCTCTCTCTCTCTCTCTCTCTCTCTCTCTCTTTCTCTCTCTCTCTCTCTCAGCCCGTCAAGAGTTATTAATTAGTAAGAGCCCCATTTCAATTGTGAAAAGTAAACAAAAACTTCACAAGGAAGCCTTCTTACTTCTTATTAATAAGCCTTGTGATTTCAATGACTGATAATGGTAACTGACGAGACTTTAGTCCTAGAGCGTGCCTTGACAATGTTGAAGTAGTGTTTCATTATGTATTCACATGTTTTTTTCTTGCTATTATGACGTACAGTACGTTGTTGAAAGGTATGCAAAGGAACGCTATTTATGGATAGAGCTGTACA
Organism: Petrolisthes manimaculis; assembly: GCA_034508575.1. Taxonomy (NCBI): domain Eukaryota; kingdom Metazoa; phylum Arthropoda; class Malacostraca; order Decapoda; family Porcellanidae; genus Petrolisthes; species Petrolisthes manimaculis. Next base: position 40,699 of record JAWZYT010001006.1, read on the forward strand.
ACAAGGGTTTCGTAGGAGTAGTGGAGGATACAGAACCCCATTTTGGTTCCTTCTGTGGTTGGTTGTTCTCATAGGTACCGTATAGTTGACAGCTGCAGTTGCCTTAGGGAGGTCCTACGCCCCTTGCGCTGCCTCAAGGGAAAGTTTAGCAGGGTTGCAAATGTGTTTTATGAATTCTCCTTCGGTGGACCACTAAAAAGTGGATTGCATTAGTGCAATAATGCGGATACAGCTTGGTAGCAAAGGATATAATATGGTGTAGGAACTCGTTGATACACCCATAGAGATATGTACAGTCGGCCTCAGGAATTCGTATACACCACTGTGACACCCAGGGTTCTTAACTAGAAAATTTAGTACATTAATTTCCTAACGCCAAACTTTTGTAGTGATGTTATTTGGGTAATACTGAATCAGTCAGTAAAACAATACCTACTGTATGAGCAAAATAAAGACCACTTATAACCAATGATACGTGTAAAAATTCCTGAGGCCGACTGTACGTTTTATCACAAAGTTCTCCACGTTCACTTGTAGGTTGGAGTTAATTGGGAGTTTGTTTATCTTTCGCCACACGTGCAGCCCTAATTTATATATGAATTAACGATAGTCTTTAAAAACTTGTGAAGTCGCACGCGTGTAACATTCCTGCTTGTGTTGCAAGAAAGAGATTACAAACGCACAACAACACCCTCATCCTACTACCTCTTCCCTATCGCTTCTCAAAAGAGCTCAAACATCAACACCACCCACATCTTTCCTCACTCTTCATCCCTTCCCAAAAGATTATAAACATCAACACCAACATAGCCTAGAGCCTAGCCTACTACTGTACATCCTCCCACTCTTGACTCTTGTTATCCCTCCCTTCACTAATCTTTTCCTCCTAGATTATCTCTAATATTTCCTCTCCTTCCGTTCCTCACTAATGTATCTTTCATTCTTTTCCTTTTTTTTTCCTTTTCTACTTCGCCCTACTATCGTTCGTTCGCTCCCCTCTCTCCACTTTGCCCATTACACTACACGCACACTCTCTCTCTCTCTCTCTCTCTCTCTCTCTCTCTCTCTCTCTCTCTCTCTCTCTCAAAAGATGCCCAAGAACCTATGACCTAAACATTGTAGCATGTAATGGTTGTCTGTGATTTTCGTGTGGTTGGGTGATTGATCAGTGATTGGCGTGACTGACTTTATGACCTTATCTGTGGTTGGCGTGATTGATCTTTGACCCTAACTGTGGCGACCTTAACCTTGGCTTTGTTGGGTTGAGCTCGACCTCACCGTCATGAGTCGCACGTAGAGGAGTAAAAAAAAAATGAAGAATAGATATAGCTCCCCATACCGGTACTAATCCTTTTGTTTTGAGACACCGAGGATAAAGATCAGATGAGGTTCCTAAGTACAGTACTTCAATATTATCATCATCAGCAATTTTGCTAGGTATGCATTAGGCCTACATAGTATTATTTACACACACACACACACTCCAAATAGAGTAATAGAACAATGGAACGAATTACCTGTTAGGTGAAGACGTGGTGTATGCCAAAACCATACATAACTTTAAAGAAAAATATGATCATTGGGTTTTAAAATACGGGACATAACGAACTTGACTTAATCCTGTAAAGATACAAACAGATAGGTAAGAACACACAGAGTATTAGAATTAGGCAAACCTGTAGAACATAGACACTGGCCCGAGGGAACATTCCGATAGCTGCAGCTGTAACGTCACAAGCGATGATTCAGTATGGGAGTTAAACCTTCTGTGGGAACACCTCCACTCCTACAGTATGGCGGGTACAGTCAGCCAAAGAATGAATGTTGTGTTTTAGTTCTGAACCTCTGGTAAATAAATTGGAGGGTTACACACACACAGGAAAAGTTATATAGCCTATATGGAATAAAGTTCTTAATTCATTTGCATTTTGGGTTATGATAGTATTTAAGGGGGTAATTCACTTTTGTTACATTGGAGCCTCCGCTTTATTAATTCCTCCAAAGTATGCCAGGAAACGACCAAATGAACGAAAATAATGTAGTTCTGTTGTTTGAAATAATTTGGAGGAATCAGTTGCTCTCGATTTACCAACACTGTACTCCCCCCCCCCTCCCCATTTAAGCCCGCGTAATCGAGGACAAATCTTCACGTACTATGGTGCACAAAATGTTGTTCCCTCAGGCAGCCCCAATATAACCCAATGAATCACTTGTGGGCTGTGGTTCAAAAGACTGAACAAGATAGGATGGATGGAGAGCCGTGTTTTGCCGTTCGAACCACACAGAGTTCAGTCATATTGTGTCTGGCTGTGGGAATGAACTTTTGCATACCACGATACCAAGCCAAACTCCACGACATAATAATAAGGCGATGTAACTCCCTGTACAGTCGGCGAGGAAAGTCCTGTCGCCTCACTCAGCGCTTTTTGAAGGTGAACATAAACTATAAAGGCTATTCATTGAACAAAATATTCGCCAAACAGAAGTGCAATATCCAGGGGGGATATTCATAAAATGTGCTGTTTCAGTTTACGAGCCTGGGAAGCTTGTATTTCCGTATTGTACTTCATGACTTTGCGGATGTGGACGATAAGACTTTTGCCGCCGGCTGTAATGTAGTGGAAATATTCCCACCACCCCCGCACCTCTCTCACCCTCTCCCCCCACCCCCACCCCCACCCGCCAACAGCTGCAGAACTAGATAACAATACCCCCATCATCAACCTCTGTTCTATTGTTATTGTAATGGATGGTGTAGACGTGTGGTGAAAGTGAGTGCTCGCTTTTAAGAAGGTGAGAGAAACTTGATTGCACTGCACTGTTACGTCATTAATGTTTTTGACACCTCCCAACAGAAAGCAATTATAGTTTTCTAATCTCGGGAGTAATATATCATTACTATCAATAATCTTGAACGACGTGGATTTTCTGGTGACACTTATATTATGGCAGCGATACGAAACCTTTGAACGTCTGGTGTACCTTTTTGGCAGAAGGAAACACTACTATAATACTACTGTATGTCAATTAACCCAGAAGGAACAGCTTGCAGTGTTAGATAATGTAGTTACTTGCACTATCACTAATGCATAGGGCCTAAGTTAATTATATGTACTGGTGACAACACGATATTTCCGAAACATATTAGCCTATTTTTCACAGGGACAAAATCTGTTTATTAATACTGAAGTGTTTACAACGACATTGTGTAGCATAGATACGGGCTTACACACGCTAGGAATCCTTATCTTATCATTGCCCTTTTTTCTGGTGCTCTTTTCAAAGGTATATATCTAAAATATATTTCAGTACACTAAAGCCACAAAACCAGGAATCCCCAAATACTAATACAAATACCATGCTAATCTACCTACCATGATTTCCGTCCATTTTTCCCGTTCCCCTGATTGTTCCACTCACTTGTATCCCTCTTGTGATAGTTGCATGTTTGTAGAGAAATTAAAAATAATTACACCGGTGAGGACCATTAACTCTTTGAGAACACACATCTCAGAATGCCTAATTTAAGACGGAAGAGAAATATTATTTCCTTTCATTTAATTAAGGAATATACTTTGAGGAGCCCTTGCAAAATTTAAACAGCTGAAGTTATTTTCGCCCCATGACATGATAGCCTATACCAAGTCGTCCGAAGGAAACAACTTGCAGGATTTATAAACGTATCCCCTTTCAACTTCTCAACCTCCATCACCCTTAGCGGTTGATAGACAGACACATCCACCTCTTTGCTCCACTCGGGAACAATGCTGGGAGGGAGTGACATTAATCTTTTACACCAGACTGCACAAAGAGTAGGATGTGAGATGGGAAGTGAATTGAAAGTGCTTGCATGGGAGAGAGAGTGATGTTTGTCTGTTATTGTGTGTGACGTGATTGGGTACGTCATAGAAAGGCATGCGGTGCGTCCTTGAATGTGTGTGTGTGTGTGATTCTATAAAGGTATATATAATTAAACCCATGCGTATAACCCAAAAACCTACCTTTAAAAACGCCCCTCCCTACACTTTACAAACCAAGCGAAACGCCACCCCACCCTCATCCCTTTCCTGTTATAACTCACCCTATTCAGTCACTTGTGTTTTTACCTTAATTTTGAACTTTTACCCTACCTTCCCTCCTCACCCACCTTACATCCTACTTATTTAACCACCTCTGTTCTTCTTTGCTCAGCTCGTCTCCCTGCCTTTTACTCAAACCTTCCCCTGCCCTGCCCAACCCTCCTTACTCATCACATTCCATCGCATTTCCTCACCTCTTCTTCCATCACCTCTTCTCTTCCTTTCTTTCTCTCTTCTCTCCTCGTTCCTCTTCCACCGCCTCTCTCTTTCCTTCCGTTCTAGCTTCTCTTTTCTCCTCTCTATCCCTCACTTGCTTCATCTCTTCTTATCATCTTCCTAATTGCCCGTTGACTTTCCTTTCTTTCCTTTCTCCTTCCTGTCATTCTTTTCTCTCTTTCCTCTTCTCTCTATACTGTCCATTCCATTCCCTTTTCTCCCAACCTAATTATTTCCTGTTTGCTGACCTTTCTTATTTTATCCTTTTCCTTACTTTCTCCTCAATTTTTCCTTCTCTTTCCCTTCTCGTCCTAACCATTTCTTTCAGTATTTTTCATGTCACCTTTCCTTACATTCCTTTTTTTTCTCACCCCATCCCTCTACACCACTCCCCTCAACACAACACCACTAAATCAGCTCCCCACTCTCCTTTATCGTACCCAACCCTACCCTCGCTTACTCAACTCCTCCCAGGCTAACCTCCCCATCTCTCTCTCTCCTCACAGATACCAACGACGCCTTCGTAGTGATAGCACTGGGCAAGGATAAGTTCCAGACCTCAATTAAGGATAAGGCTACCAGTTCAGTCGAGTGGCACGAGGAATGTGAACTGTGAGTACATTGTATGATAAGTAACGGTACTGTGGGGCCATGTGCATGCAACAACAACGACATTCACAGTTTTGACTATTGGTGTGGTATCGATGTATAGACGATGGCTCTGTGTTGTGTCTAGGGAGTCATCTAGCCTAGTCGGTACCACACCTTCGTCTACACTGGTCCTGTGATGTACACACAATAAATTTAGTTCTCCCAGCCAGTCACAATATAGGCCTACAGTATATGAATCACCTGTGCTTCTGACGATTAAACAACAGAGGATAGATGACGAAATGTGTTTTGTCGTTAGAACCGCAACAGAGAATTAAGTCATATTGTGGCTGGCAATAAACTTTGTGCACCATAGTACCAATATTGATTCATAAAACCTCTCAGATTTTACACTTGTTCGTACACTCTTACCCAAAAGTATCGAGCTACTTTCAAATCGAAATAATATGGCACTATGGGCGAAACATTGTGATACTTACTGTGACGTCTACATTTTGTTGGTACAGTCGCAGCATTATATAGTCCTTGAACAGACTTCCCCTTACACCCTGGTCAAGGACTATGTGCCGTGACTGTACGTCTGCTGTTCAGATGCCATCACCACGAACACTTTTATTGTTATTCAAATAATTATTAGTTTTCGTTCCAAGTCACTATATGACTCATCAGCTTATTTCATAATAAGCGAATCCACTGAGACCTTTTTCACGAAATTAAGCACCATTTAATTCCTATTTGTCAAGCCATTCCTTTTACCTGTCATGTTATCTAAGATGCATTACTTTGTGTGAATACATAATATATGACATAGTGGTTATGTGTATAAGAGCACATTATATCCATTTTCACATCTTAATTTAACACACGGCATTGCATCTGTAACATTATTTAATATGGGATGATGATAGAATGGTGGCAACACACTGTCACTATTACCAAACCACACGATAATGCTGTCCATGTGACTTTTAATGTTCGCTGCCAGAAACATCGTGACTATTATAGGTGGACCGATACTTTTTGGCGAGTGTTCGTACATAGCCTACACTGGCCTTCATCTCCACGACACTTGTTGGTATGTTTGCAATACTGACCACGCCAAAGTGTTTCATTCTGTTTCATAACATAGTTTGGAGGTTTCAGGAGCATTCGGTTCGTCGTCAAGACGACAACCCAGTAATGTCCCCCTTCAGTTGCATATTCAGAGTTTGTAATCAGACGGGTGACACAAAATCGTACTAATGAACTACTACTTTGTGTAAAAGGCTCTTTGTTGCTCAATTTTCTCAGATAGAGGTTCGGGGAAAGAGGGAAGAGGCAGTTTAAGGGGGAGGTTCAGTGTTGGTAAATCTGGAGCAACTGATTCATCCAAATTATTCCAAGCAACAGAACACCATTATTTTTGTTCATTTGATCCCGTTTGGAGGAATCATGGCACTCCAAATGTAACAAAAGTGAATTACCCCCTTAATAATACGACCCCATAAACTTTTACCATGGCACAGTACGGTACTCAGAAATTTTCAACCAATACCGGTAGGCTTATCTTCCGTTTTGTATTGCCTACGTGTTCTTCTCGGACCGGTTCACAGTCCTACTTCATCCAGCCTTACAGTTAGTGCTCGAGGGAGGAGTATACCGCTGTCCATTCATACTTGCAAATCAAGTGTAAAAATCTTGCAACACCTTCGACCAACGCTGCCTTGACCACTGATGCGAAACCATAGCAAGTTTTCTCCATAGCCTAGTATTTTTTTTTTATATACATTATACATCAACCATTATTGAATCATTACTATCTCGACTTTCTCCGTAACTTGAATTGTGAAGTTTATATCAAAATAGTCGTTTATTGAATTTATGAAAACAAATTAAAACAGTAGTTATATAGATCGATTTTCGTTAAGATTCAGCTCCACGAGGAAAGGAATTAAGGTGCAGTAACCCCCATCCATCCTTCCTTCCTTCATACCTTCTCCCACCCCCATCCCATCCCCACGCGTAGTTCTTTGCTGTTGGCGTGTGTTGGTGGTTTAGAGCAAGGCGTGTTGTAATCTATCAACATGAGGTGTTGTTGTGGTAGTGGTGATGGTGGCTAGGGAAAAAAATGTAATGGTGATGTGGTAGTGGTGGTAGAACTGGTGGTGATGTAACTATAGTGTTCGTGGTACCGGTAGTAGTTGTATGGTTGTGATGGTCAGGGAAGAGGGGGTATTACTATGGTAGAGGTGGTAGAACAATCATGGTTGTATACGATTGTGTGGTACAGGTACGATGGCTGGCTCTGTTGTTTGTCTATGGAGCCATCATACCAGTACTACACCATCTTCAACACCACGAATGTTCTTTCATACGTCCCTTATAGTTTTAGTGGTGGTGGTGGTGGTGTAAAGTTTTAAACAGTGTTGGTGGTAGTGGTGTCTAGTGGAGGGTGCTTGTCATGGTGGTAGTGGCGGTGATAGTGGTGGCATTAGTACAGTAGTTATGTGCATGTGCAGGGGTCGCTACACTGTTTTCCTGCCTTTTGGAGGAGTAAAGTAACACGGGAGGAAGTGAAGACCGGTAGTGTTGAGAAAGAGACGAGGGAGTGATGGTGGTAGAGAGGGAGGGGGAATAGAATGATGATGGATGGATAACTTCAGATATATAGATAGAGGAGAGCTGGAAGGGAAATATAAGAATAATGATCTCGAGATATGTATGGAGGGGAAGGAGAGAGAGAGGGGGGGGGGATATATATAAAACATAATGACGAAAGATGTATGGATGGAAAGGGGGAGGAGAGGGAGAGGGATTGAGAGAGGCGAAGGGACTGTCTGAGGAAGTATGAGAGAGATAACGGTTTCCCACCCACCATGTCACCCACCTCCACAACACCCACTGTAGACGAAGGCAGGTGTAGCGGTACACACAGATAGATAGATATGTTGATTAATTAATAGATAGTTTATTACAATACAAATAGACTCAAGAGTAAGTAAAGAATGCAATATACAGCATGTTCCCGAACTTCACAGACAAACTTTAGGAATATATATAATTATTATACTCCATCGACAAACAACCCCACCATACAATATTTATTATAAGGTAGAATTGCCCTGTGGGCTGTGGTACCCAGTCCCCGTGGGCTTGGCACTATCAGGCCTCATCACAGCCATAGGCTACCTGTTTTTTTTAGTTGTCAAGATCTAGAATATTCTAGGTCTTCATAGTTGTTAGATAGTAGATATTATACTTGGTAAATCTGGAGCCACTTATTCCTCCAAACACTTTCAAGCAACAGCTTACATTAATTCAAGCTTACATTAATGTGTTCTATTGTACTACCAAAAGTGTACTGTCCCGTAATAAAATTTGTTAACATGTGCCTCGCCGCTTCAGTTTTACCCACACAGGCAAAAACGGACTTTGAAAGTAGGTTATAGTAAATGTGATGGTTGTTGTAGTGTTTGTTTTGGTGATTATTGTGGTAGTGGTGATGATATCTGCGTTGGTGGCACAGAATAATGCTGATGGGTTCGACGATAGTATGCGCACAGTCGTAGACACAAGTTTCAGTACAAATTGCTGACTAATGTTTTCACATTCTAGTGAGTAGATGCTTGTAGTAAATTAGAAGATTTTAGCTTGACCTGCTTATTGGAAAGTTTCCCAGCTAACAAGCAAGGGGAAGCTGTCAAACACTAATATGAGACGTTCCAATGTGGATGGATGATTATTATTGTCCACGACTGTGCGTATTATCAGATGATGTCAAGCCTCTCACATTCAGGAAACTTACACGTGGCGTCTATAACAATTTCTCCAACAGTAAAGTCGTCTGATATTTCAGTGGAGTTTGCATTGAATGGAATATTTAGTACAAAATGTTTGAGCTGACAGATGCCGGTCTAACACAGAGGGTATGATGGACTCAAAGTCTAAATATTTAGACCTTGGATAGACCAACGCTTGTTATCAGTGCAAAGTTATTCGTATAAATGTAGAATAGTTTGTCTGCAGTTTCTTTGCACATAGTTTCTATTTTATAGCCTACCATGTTTTCCTTCGTTTTGACGTAGCAGTGAGAACGATAGGAGCTTGAACTTGGTATCACCACGGTCGAGATAGAATCAGTGTATCGTCACGAGCCATAATAAGTATTCTTGCAGGTCTTGCTGAAATTTGGAATTAACTGACATAACTGTAAACCAGTTACTCAACAATTCTTTTCTTGTCTCATACTTGCTGGGGCTCGTTTTAATACTCCACCAGATCAATATTCAGATTTCTCCCAAAATAATAAAACCACACATTTAGGAAGCTTTGATGGTGGTGTTATTTATATGATAGTGGTTGTTAGTAGTGACGGTAGAGGTGGTAGTTTTGGTGATAACGGTGGAGGTGATAGTGGTAACGCAGGAGGTAGTGGAGGGGTGTGGTAGTGGTAGTGGTAGTGGTAGTGGTGGGGTGAAGGGCGTGTGATTGACCCCACACTCTGACCCCATTCTTCCGGTCTACCCTCCCTACTCCTCTCCCACAACCACCACAGTTATACTCTCTCTCTCTCTCTCTCTCTCTCTCTCTCTCTCTCTCTCTCTCTCAACATTTCATTCCTCCTTCCATCATTCCTCTTGGCGGCGTCCCACAGCAGGCAACACTCAAGTAATTAACTGAATTTCCTTTTTTTTCTCTCTCTGACAATTTAAGCTTTTCAGTGCCAGTGCTGCCTTTGGTGGTTTTGTTCTGATTAAATCTAGCCACACACCTTCTATTTGGCTTGACTTCAGCCACGCACGTTAAGTTTTTATTTTATTTTATGCTTTTCTCATCAGTGTCGTATTTTAATTGGTATCCTCTCCAAAGTCTTGGGTTTAGTTTTAATTATTTTCTGTCCAAGGGTTATTAATTAAGGGGGTAATATACTTTTAGTTAGAGCGCCTTGATACTTCCAAAGTATGCCGGGAAACAGGGCTAGATTAATAGAAGAATAATGATGACCTGTCGCGTGGAAAAGATTGGAGGAATACGTCAGTTGCTCCAGATTTACCAGCACTCTACTTCCACCTCAAGGAAGAATCATAGTGATGGCCGCAAATTCTCTCCATTGTCTAGCCTCTAGTGTGTATTAAGAGGGAAGTACAATGTTGGTAAATCAGGAGAAACATAATCCTCCATACTATTCCAAGCAACAGGGTGCCATTGTTTTTGTTCATCTGGTCTTGTTTTCTGGCATACATTGGAGGAATCACGGAGCTCTAATGTACCAAAAGTGTATTAACCCCCTAAGCTAAGGGGAACGTAAGAGAGAGCGAGAAAGAAAGAGTGGGAGTCGGAGGGATTTATATTGAAAACTAGACAAGGTCAGTAGAGCAAGAGTGATGTACAGTACATTATATATATTAAGTAACTCGTTGACAGCCAGTATTGATTGCTGTGATTGTATTTTGACTAACTCCAGACGGCTTTGTTCCGCCAGGGGACAGTTAGACACACACACACACACACACACCTCTCTCGCCCTCTCTCAACCTGGCGAACTTGTACCGGTACGGGCTCCCTTTTCTGTAGATGTAATGCAAATTCCAAGACAAATTACATCAAATATTTACACACCTAGGTATTATCTTCAACATATATATAAACAATAGATGGAATGTATGCGCAACATGTTTCTACGGGAATTCATGCATTTTCGCCAGGAGCCTTTTCGTAACTTCTTTCACTCTTTTTGTGTGCATTACTCTAGATAATATTACTTGCCTAAGGAGAAACTAGAGGCAGGAAATGTGTTAAAATTTTGTATCAATGTTGAGGTTTTGGATTGTGTTAAATAATTGAGTGTACAAATATGGATAAAATGTCTGTAACTATGTTATGGGTACGAGAGATTTAAGGAGGAAAGCAGAACTCTCTAGGCCTAAATTCCCTGTAGGGCGAGGGAAAAGATGATAGAGAGTTGGTACAGCAAGCACGAAGGAAAGGAGGTAGAGGTATTGTTAGGTTATGTTGGAGTGAGTAAGCATGAGTGTGTGAATTTGTGAGTTTTCTGACGCCTCTTAAAACTCGTACTAGTCATAAGGATAGGATTTTGAAGTCTGTAATTCTGTTGGAAATCAGGATCATGCCAGCATTTGTTTTATTACTCTATACGTGGTTATAGAAAGAAAGAAGGAGAGAGGGGGGAGGTGGGAGAGAGTGAGTGAGGGAGTACAGGTGTGAGTTCAAGGTATAATGCCAAGGTGATCCACAGAGCTGAGCAACGTACCGGGCCACTGTACCGTAAAAGCGGGACAAGGCGTGTGCAGGCTGTAAAGATGGTCGTGTTCATGTTCTACCTCCATGGTCGTGTTCATCATTACATCTCTCTCTCTCTCTCACTCTCTCAAAGGGGGTACTTGCGTGCACTTTCACTTTCTCTGATTTTTCATTTTGCATTTGCCTCTCCTCTGTCATCTGTATTATGTCTGTCTGTTCATATATATTTACATTTTGTAAATTATTCCTGTAAGGGGGTATCACCTGTAGTGATGTAGGCAATACTTTAAGGGTTTTCGCGCCCCTTCGGCCCCAGCCACTAGCTTTCAATTCTTCAACTGTCCCTCCTTTCTTCCTATTTCCTTCTTGCTTGCTGTCACACCTCTCTATCACCTTTTTCTGGCACTATATGACCTCGCTGTTGCAGGCAGCGCCTAATATCAATCAATCAATTATGTAAACTTTAGGAAGGCAGAAGCCAGTGACAAGTGACATAATTGTCACAATTTCATTAATGTACAGTACAAGGGAAGACATTTCACTGACCTGCCTTCTTAAAGTTCACAAAAAAGTTTCTTAAGATACGGTATACAGTTACTTTATTTCTCAGGACATGGGGGTATTCTTGGTCTACTGTACTGTTAAATTGCTAGGAACACCAAGAAATTGATAAAGGTTAACGTCACTGATGTAATAGATATTATACTGATAATGTGACCTATGCCACATGACTGAAAATGTTGCAAGAAGTCATTTGTAGTTCAGGTTACAAAAGTAACCCTTGGACTTTGGGTATTTCATAATTTTTAGAAGTCCAGTATATATTTATATACAGAACTTCTTTGTATCTAGATAACTTTCCTATTAATAGAAAATGAACTGCACAGTAACCCCTAAAATGTAATGCCTTTTATATTCCTCAGAGCCATCCCAACACAAGGCAATACAGCTTTGGTCAGCCTCACCGTCTACCACCGCAATGCACTCGGCCTTGATGAGTTCCTGGGCCAGGTTCAGTTGCCACTCTCTGACTTTGACGTGTATGAAAGGCCTAGAAACAGGTGAGCATTACCCATCACATCCTGACACTCAGTTCACAGTTGTAAAATATACTGTACATGGTTGTTTTGAATTCGGTATATGTTTGGTGTTAGATGAAACAGATATTGTAATTGTGGCTTTCATATGATTATATTTTGATTAATTGTACTGTATGTGTTTTAAAATTATTAATCTATAGTTGTTGAATTACAGGAATGAATGTGCAAAATGATTAGCTATTTATTTTCATACCATTATATTACAGATGGCACCGCCTTAAAGGCAAACCAGAGAAAGATCGGAAGAAAGGAGAAAAGGAAAGGGGGGAGCTAGAATTTAAAGTGGCCTTCACCGTTAAATCAGGATCCCTGCTTGATGTCTCAAACAAAAAGGATAAAAATAAATCAATAACTTCACTGAAAAACTTGGGTAAGACTATGTTGGAGTCCTCATTTCTTTGTCTCTCTTTCCTGTATACCGTACAGTATATTGTAATATACATATATGTACCGGAAGAACATCAAAAACATCATCAGCAGGTTATATCTTAAATAATTTGCTGTGACTAACAACAGTTCATTCAAGGTTACAGGGAGACAGTGTTCTATGGGTTAAACACTGAGCATGCATGAAGAGTATTTACTGATCTCTCTAGAATTATGATACAGCATAGACATTATTAGTTATACAGTACTATTAAAGTTGTACTGTATTGGTTTTATTTGATTTTTTCCAGGAGGAAGTTTGATGAGTTTGGGAAACAAAGAAAAGGCCAACCTGAAAAGCTTTGCAAAGTCAGTCAGTAAGTAGAGGATACAGTGTAGTAACTAATGAGTATTGTAGTACATTAATCCCTCATTTTACATGGTTTGACTCATACAGTACATACCTTATTTATATAAGTGCTAAAACCCAATTTGTACTCTGGATGGTATATCACATACATACAGTGCTTACCATCTCACATTGTATAGTACCTGTACAGTTTTACAGGTACAGGAATATAACTACAGTATACAGTACCTGGTACCAGTAGACCAGGGTTGTCAAACTCATTTACCCCAGCTGGCCACATTTAATTAAAATATACAGTACGAGGGCCAGATAATTATGAACAGATCGATGCTACTTATTAAGGAAGTAATATAAGAATAATAGATTAATAATTATAATAATAAGAAGAAAGAAAAGTAAATTTTATCTACAATTGTGTTTAACGGTAAGTGTAAAGCTATAATCAAGAGGCAGGCCGACTGTATGGAGCTTGTTTGACACCCCTGCAGTAGATTCTATCAAATGTTTTTGCTATATGTAGAGAAAAAGTAAATGAATCACAGTAGTTCTGAAAAGAGGTTGATCATGAATCAAAAAGGAGGGGTAGCAAATCACCAGTAGAATGACTTTGACAGAAACCATACTGGCAATCAGAAAGAAATTTTTACCTAGTAAGATGCTTTTAAATTTTACAGTTACGGATAAATCAGAGGGCTTTAGAAAATCAGAGCAATAGGGATATAGTTAAAGGGTCGAGAGTGATCCACTTTTTTTGGAACTGCTGCAGTTATAAGTCTTTATTTCTAATTCACTGTCTACTACTACTTAGGCCACAGAATAGACAAAATAGCCCACAAGCCCGGAAAGAAAAAGAACCGCAAGGGGAGTGACGGCAACCAGGGCTTTCCACAAGAGCTGGGAGTCTCACGTCAGCACGCAGGTGATGCTGACCCTGGAGTCATCTCGGACAGTGATGAAGATGACTTTGGGGTAAGTTTTCTACAACTCTGTTGGTTTGTGATTGTCTGAAAGCAAAAAGTGTAGTGATAAGATTGGTGCTTCATACTTACTTTACATTACTACAGGTCACTTCATTTGAATGTTTTTTTTTCTATTACAGTAATAAGAGACTTTATTTATTTATATTTATTTTTCAGTTTGATGAAGAGGTGCGTGTGAATACAGGGTCAAGCAGTCCCTACAGTACAGTGTCTCGGGGTTCTTCTCTCCAGGAAGGACACGGTGAGTACAATACTGGTACTCAGTCAGCTCTTTTAATCATATTTTATACTCCTTCACTTGTGACACTTCAGTTTCCACCACAATTAATTCATCATATTTCACATTCTGACACAAACTCATTGTTATGTAGTACAATGTTTGATATACAGTACAAAATCCTGAATTCTTGTACTCTGCCCTTTATAGTCACTCAAACTATTGCTCCCTTTAGTTAGTGGGGAAGGAGTGAAATGATGCTTATTTGCATTTTATAGAGAGAAAAGATGTAAGTCTGAAGATGCATGTACAGCACTAGATAGGTGTAACCTCAGTATAACTTCGGTCCCTTGTTGGTATTTCTTTTCTCCCTCACTGTCGGTGTTGTTTCCTACGGAGTTTTGGGGAATGAATAGTCTCTTAGTTTATCAACAACATCTTGCCCCAAAGGTCCCAGTCCATTCCGTCGTATCCACACTCCAGTGAGACGGCCAAGAAGCTGTGTTCTTCCACGCCGTGAGGCTGTCATATTGCGTCAGTCAACCATACTTATTATCTCCGCTTTATACAGTCTTGGACTAAAGTTCTGTTACACATACTCATCAATTTGATCATTAAACTCTAATGATTACTGTATCTAAAATTTGTGAAAGTTTTTAATACAAAAGTGCATGCATATGTACTGTTGTCAAAAAGTACCGGTAATTAATACCTGGAGTCAGACAAAACGTTATGTCCATGACTGCACACTCAGCACTGTGTTCCAATATTTTACACTTTGCAATGCTTTATGTGCTAGAAGTTACATCTCTGCACATATGGTTCTTCTAAATGTATTGACACATGCAGTATCCTGTACAGGTACAGTACTTTATAAAATGGGATCTTTCGATCCAAAATACAAACTACATTACTGTATATAAATGGGTGTTTATTACTTATGAATGTTCAGCACAACTGTGTGTCACTTTCTTCAATACTGTATCTTCGTACCTGCATGCACATTTTCTCAACTAGTAATGCTTCTTTTGGGGGTTTTGGGCATTTCAATTACACTTTAGCTTTACAATTAAATTATTTTATTCACATTTTTCCTAAGTAAGCTTGAGTATGATTTGTGACACTTTATTATGGTTTGAAAAGTGTACAGAAAGTAGTTCAATGGTATATTATTTTTTCCTATTTGAGAAATGCAAGGACTAGTGGCAAGAAGCTTGCTCAATGTCCTCTCCCATGTGAGTAAAAGCTCAAACATTATGTCCAATTTCATTCATGATGCCTAGACTCATTGTGTTTGAAGGAGCATAAGTTTTAGTAAGGAGGAAAGATAGATTTATGCTTCAGAGTTGACCAGTTGTGTACAATATATGGAATACTGAAATTACCAGTTAACTTTTGTATCAGAAAATTGGACAGAAAAGGGGTGAAACTGAGTAGCTGTGGGTGCTCCTGAGGAGAAGCAGCATACAGTACAATGAAAGTGTTCAGAACAACATTGTCCAGTGTGATAGCAATAGAAGAGAGGACCACAGAATACAACTTTGCTGGGAAGAGAGAAAGGTTGTAATAAAACAGTAAAAGGGGGAAAATTGATTCCACCCTGTCTAGGAGTGTAATAAAGGTTGAACCCTTCCCCCCCCCCCCCATACATGAGATCCCTATACAGAGACAATAGCTGCTATATTTGAAATTGAAGTGTTCACGGAATCTGCACAGTATGTGCAACTTCTTTGTGAGGTGATTTTAGTTAGAGAGATAGTATGAACTTCACAGAAGAGGCTGTGAGAGAGAGCAACACAAAGAATATTGAGAGAAAAAGGATTATATAGATGCTGTGTCAACTAGTATTTTATATAACGAGTTATTGTTGAACATAGTTCAGCTTTGGTACATATTATTAGCTTCATGACACCAGAGAGAGTTGTGAGCATATGTTCAGGCCTCCTTCAGCTAGAGGAAGCACAGGGTACTAAATCATTGCCTGTTGTGTACAGATGATGATGTTCCACGACACAATGGTGCCAACCAGTTTATGCCAGAATCCAGAGCACCACCAAAGCCTGCTAGACTCGGAGGTAAGTTGACCACCTTTCACTCTGTTTATTTTTCTGCCATGGCTTTGTTTTTACAAACTGATCAAATCTAGTATAGCCTATCTTGTTTGGTAGACAGATATTAATGCTTTTGTTTCAGCCAGGCAGTAATAAGAAAAATGTGTGTTCATTGTACTCTTGCAGACAAATATTTCTTTCAGCTCAGGGGTGACCCATTCGGTTATCTCACCATTATCATGTACTCTTATGATGTAATTTGCTTTACTTTATGTGGGACTATTTACTGGAAGTTAGAAGCTGCTGCTTCATTAATATATGAGAAAAATTTATAGCTCCCTATTTGAGAAAAGTACCCACATGTTTACTAAAGTCACCCCTATGTGGAAAGAAACTATTGTCCACAATAGTACAGTATGTAACAAGTATTAATTAGCTATATACAGTACTGTAATGCTTTTCAGATTGAATAGATTGTATGTTGGGTTTTTAATTTTTTTTTTTTATAAATATACAGTATAGCTTTTCTTTTAGCTGAAACCTGACATACAGTTGAACTTCGTGGTCCTGATAAATGTACAGTACCTGATTCTCTATGTACAGTCCTAACCAAATGTTCCCAAACATTTCATCATTGTGTAAAGAACAGCTACTGTACTCTATTTTCGTATTCTTTTCCTCATTCTTGTCTACATTCAATAAAGAGAAAACTGATGATTTTCCAGTCAGCTATTGTTGCATTGCTCGGTTTAGAAGCTTGGAACTAATATCCAGTGCCTGTCTATTGATGTTTACTTTGAGTCAGGTGCCTAAGGGCCTCGTCACACCAAGGTCATGATCAGACTTTTAACTATGCAAAGCTTCAAGTTACGATATGACAAGAGAATATTGATCTGGTATATTTTGCCCTGAATACACCAAGTTATTCTTTATTTCTTCCAACACGTGACGAGACCTTGGACCTTAAACAAAGGGTGATAGCAATTACATTTTCAGACTAACACATTAACACTAAGTACAGTAACTATATTTGTTGGAAGAAAGCACTTCGTTATGTCTAAAAGTTTTGAGCTACTGTATTTCAGTTCACCCACTACAGCACAGTACAGTACGGTACATGTTATTCAACGTCTTGTGGTTGAATAACATACTGTACTGTACTATAGTATACAATATGTGTATTAAATCAGGATCAATTTTAAATGTCACTGGATGTCACCTCTTATCAGAGTTTTAATGTAACATGTTTAAGTATGGGAAAATTTTCTAACTTTACCAAATATGAAAAAGTTTTATTTCTTTGAAAAAAGTTGTAACTCAAGTTAGTGTCAACACATCTCAAGTTCAACCATTGTACCAGTTTGGAAGTCATGATGTGTGTGTGTGAGCAGCAGTTGACCTGGGCCATGGTAACAGGCTTGGTTAAGCATATGTCCAATGTCAGAACATATATAAAAAAAAATATATATATATGGCTAAAGGAATCAAATTATGTATGCTAGTGTACTGTATTAAAAAACAAATGTACACATATGGTGCCATATCTGCTGCTGCTTCTTGTACCGCATACAGTTGAGGGGTTTGTGTTTTATAGATGAATTGGTGGGCTACTGATTTTTCGAAGCTACAGTACTCTACAAAATGGATCTCTATATCACATACTGAAGTACTAGTCTGTTTCCTGTTATACAGTAGTTCGGAGTCATTCCTTCCAATTTATCCACAACTGATAAATCCCTTATTGCCCCTGTGTATAATGAAAGTTCTTGTGTTTTGTGGAGTGCCATGACTGTTCCAGTGCCTTGATTATAGTGTTTGTGTGTGAGCATGCGTGTGTGTACTGTATTGTCTCCAGCCCCCACGCAGAAAAGGATAGTCTTATGCGAGTGACAAAGAGGGAGATAGCTTTGAATAGATAGGTACTGTACAGTAATAAGGAAGAAAGCAGGGAAAAAGAAAGGTAATGACCCCCTGCAAATAACAACATGCCACATGGTATTCTAAACCTCCTGCAGTTATTTGGAATGATGAGTATTTAGTAGGTGAAAAATGTCTGTACAATACTTTTTGTATCGTATGAGGCAAGTAAATCATAGGAATATTAATATGGGTTTGGGGGGGTAGTGCATCATTACCCATATTATTCACTTTACTGTATCTTGGCCTCTTCATGAGGATGATTGAAATGTTACTATATTATGGACTTTAGCTTGTTTAAAGGGGTTATAGTTAATATAATTAAAGATGATAATGGTACTTTGTAAATATTGTTGTATATCTGTAGAAAGAGGTACCGGTACTGTAATTTTGTGTACAGTAGTTTTATAGTGTTATCTTTCAATCTTCTATAGTAAGTCTTTATAAAATAACTCATGCTTATTGGGTACTAACTCATTACAATATTAGTTTTATGATACAGGGTATGGTAGGTATTGGATATAGAATACAGACCTATAATAACAGGAGTGTCATATGTGAAATATAATTTAATCTGAATGATTATTACAGCATTCTTCTCATTGGCTTAAAGATTGACACTGCAATCAAAATGATTTTATTAGTGTCATAGTGTTGTTTTGGTGTGTGTATGTGCTTTGCTTCACCATCATTTGCACAGTTGCTTTGCCAGTTTGTGTATGTGATATTTGCACCTGCAAGTGTATGCAACCCTTAGGGGTAATGAACTAATAATTGCACTCCTAGCATATTATGACATGTCATTTGTGTATTAAGAATATAGACCACACAGACTTTAATCAGGGCTGTAAAAGATAGTTTTATATTCCATCTACTGTGAATGATTACCATACTAGACCAACTGTTACTTTTATATTGAGACGTTTACAGGTAGGTGCTGAGGAGGAATAATAGCCAAACTAATGACTAATATCTGATTGGTTTCACATACTGAGATGTATAGAGGATCAAAAGAAACTCCTAGAGCTATAATTATGTCCTATGTTAAAATCTGTGGGATGGCTTGAGAGGGGCTATGCTAAATCCCATCCCTGTTTGTACACCTAAAGTGTCTGGTACAATCAGAAATGTACAGCCAGTCATAGAACAAGACCTCAGTAGAGAAGAGGATGATTGTCTTAGTTAAAGTCATGGCTTCTGTTTCCTGAACCTATGATAAAGAGTACAGAAAATGTGTCGTGTCAGTCATAACAGTTCAGGACTTAGGGTGGCATTCCAGTTAAGCTCTCACAACCTATAGCCTTTCTTGGTCAGGATTAGGAGAGGTATTTAGGCAAAACTATCCAGGAACCACCATGTTTAATTAAATGCAGTATTTTATACTACAGTATTCCTATTACATTGATGGTGAAAATAGGCCGAGTGTGCTGGGGCAAGATGCACTCTGAACTATTGTCAAATTAGTTTAGAGACACAAGACGCAAGTTCAAATCCAAAACTATGAATGGAATTTAATTAAGGGCACTTAATTGTTTATCCTATGCACTTGACATGTGCCAAGAGATTTATTGACTTTTGCACAGATACAATAGTGGCTGAAAATTATTTAGCAGTAGGTGCATGATGCTTGACTTATGAAGAGAAAAAGTGTGTTGAATATTTGTAATGTACTACAACCTCATGAAGGCAAAAAGTCTTCAGACGTGGATACTGTATACTGTACTGTAATGTACAATTTAATTTATTTCACTAAATAACTTTTTCTTCTCACAAGGCACCCCATTATAGCATGATTTAGTAAAGGCCATTTTTGTTTGGTCTTGGAAATTTTATCTTTTACATCAGCACTCACAGTAATGCATCAGTATTCTGTCATGGATAGAGATAGAAAGAGTGCAGGCTATAATTGTTTGATGCCTCGCTAAATGGATAAACATTTAAAGTACTGTATATACTGTACATTGTTTGACATTTTACATAGTCATTCCCATGCTGAATGAATTATAAATGAATAATGATACTGTAATTAGGAATTAATAATGTTTTCGGCTCTACTGAGAGTCTTAAGGAAATCATTAACATACAAAACAGAAGCCGTTATAATGATATAATAATACTGTACCTTACTGTAAGAATCACATGAAGAATAATGCAGGAGTTACATGGAAAAGGAGGACCACTGAATCCTCCAAACTATATCGTGAAGCAATTCCCCTATGAGTAACATTAAGGTGATTTGTTTTCTGGGATAGTTTGGAGGAATCGGTTGCCTGTCAGTTTACCTTCTCCTGCTCAATACTTCATACTTTAGTAAATCTCAATTTTTTTTTTATATGAACTGAGAAGCTGTCTTGCCCTATTAACACCTTAAGGGAATGCTGAACTTTATAGGGTTAGATCATGTAACTACTGTAAGTACTTTTGTGCGAGTTGAGGTATTTGAACTTACTTAACCTTGTGCAAGTGAAATTATCTTGGCAAAAACTAGCAACATCCATGTCTCATATTACCCCACTATGGTATAAAGGACTGAGGCTGTGCTACCATAACTATATCACTGAAAGGAGGTGACCAATACAGTCCCAGTGCTGTAAATCTATATAAAAAGTTAAATTTATAATGTACTGTTGCTTTACTGTATCAACCAAGGCTAATTCGTTATTAACATTATTAGTGCTTCCAATTTCCAGGAGCACCAATAAGTTGAAAAAGTATGAGGTGTTAATTTTTATAATATGTATGTTTGTATGGCATCTACAAAGAAATGCCATTTCTGTTTACATAATACTTTATCATTATATACATCAGAGTTAAATCATATGCATGTAATTTTTATCATACACTGATATATAATTTATGTTTAAGATTATACTTGTATACTATCACCAATATATATAGTAGGCAACTTGTGCAACCACAAATGTAACAGTGTAGCTACATTTATAAGTTCACCAGAGGAGGGTCCCGATAAACTCCTGAAATACATTATTTTTTTACATGTTTTTTAGTTATGATTTTGAGAATAATTTTTCTTAGTCATACATAGGTAAAAGATTTAAGGGCCTTTATTGACTTGCAGGGAATGTTGTGGAAGTCCCCACAATCTCCCTGGAGTCCCCTGTGCCAACCCCTTCCCCACAGCCCTCCCCTCCACCATCACCCCTTCAACCCTCCAACCCCCCCACCCCACCCTCCACCAGCACTCCTCTCACCTTCCCTAACCTCACACCTATTAACCTTTCCACTAACAACAATAAAAACTCTGGCCGCCACTCACCACGCCACAGCACTTCATCTGACTCTGCCATGACCCTCTCGCTATCTAGTAGCTTGCTTACCAAAGATACTGGTTCTATAGCAAGTTCTGAGTCCTCCCCAGAACCCACACCTCTGAATAAGGAGATATTCCCTGATTCTTTTGTGCCAAAGAGCTCCTCCCCTCCATCTCTGCCTTCACCCCCACCAAGGAAAATACCCCCCAAAACTGTTGCTGCTGCTACTACTACTCCTACTGCTACTGTCCAACAAGATGTTTCTCCTTTTGAACCACCACAGCAAAAGGAAGCTTTCCCTGATAAATTAGTGCCCCAGGATACACCCTCTACCCTTAAGCCTGTACCTTTCATTAGGTCTACCAGCGTCAATGAAACAGCCTCCATGCCAAGTTCTGGTATCTCCAAGACTGATCAGTCTTTGAAAGCTCCCATACCTAAAAATAGGTCACTTAGCACTTCTGCTGCCCCTAAAATTGTGGAGAAGACAGTGTTCTCCTTCCCAAGCAAGGAGTCCAGTATGAAAAAGGGTTCTGCCTTGGCAGCTTTAGCTTCTGCTACTTCTAAACTTACCTGTGTGGAAAGTGAAGAAGTTCCCTCCTCTCCTGCTTATAAAACCAGTAACTCTGAACTAACATTCCCTGCTCCTAAATCACCACCGCCTTACTCTAACGGTGTAGACGACCCTGTTCCACCCACTCCCTCCACCCCTAGTGCTTCTGTGTGTAGTATGGGGTCAGGATCTGGCACTCCCTCTGGCCCTGCAACCCCCCTGGACAGTAGCTGCGGCCCCTCCCCTGCTCCAACCTCCCGCTCCTTCCATGGGACACCAGGGCTGGCTGAACGGCCGGGGGCCACTGTGGTACGCTCAGGCTCCCTCCATGAGAAGCCCACAACTCAGCCTGTCATTGATGAGTGGGAGAGGAAACTTTATGGCAGGAATGCTAGTGAGTAGGCTTTCTCTCATGCCTTTCGGTGGTTACTGCTGCAGTTTTTTGTCGTCTGCAAATGAATTGACAATAAGCTATGTTTGTAGAAGAGTAAACTTTCATGAAAGAACTGAGATTCAGACCAACCCAAGTGTAAACAGTCCTAAGGTTTATACTTATGCTCTCATTCATTATCAAAAGAATATATTTATTGCCTTCACAAAGAAGTTATGTTTTCACTTATGGTTATTTGGTGGTTAGGCTAATTACCAACCATACTGCAAACCTAGAACCTCATGTTGTGTACAGTTGACTGGTTTTGATTCCCAGTTTCTCCAGTTGAGTTTACTCTTCAACAAAGTAACTACAATACTGTACTTTTTTTTTTTACTTTTGTGTCAGAATAAGTTATAGTAACAGGGCCCTGTATGTATTTATGATGCAATGAAAATATGAATCGTTCGCATGATTCTTATGATTTGCTAAAGAGCATGTTGCAAAAAATATGACGGCTTTTAGGTTTAGGTATGTAACACCTGTGGTTTTATGTTTTCTCCATCTAGAACTCTGTTCCTCCATATGAGTGTGCATGAGTAGTATGACTGCAGAAGAAAGAAGAAAGCATAAGGACACAATATTGAGGCTGTTTAAGTATAAGAAAATCTTAAATGTAGAAAAAGTATCTCCTTTATGATGAATGTCTATTTCTGTGGTATAGACATGCGAGTCATTTAGGAATTTAAATTTGTATCTCTAATATAATGCAGACAAACAAGCACGTACCTGGTACTTAATGTATACAGTATAATTATTCGCTCCCTTTCATTCAGTTCTTTAGTTTCTCTTCAGTATTTTACCTTAATTAGGAAACATTTTCACCTCAGTAATATTGCCTTTTTCAAAATATTTTATTTCTGGTTCTGATATTTCTAGTCTGAGGTAAAACTTTACTTCTGACATGAACTCTTTTAAGAGACTGTACAGTATTTTAAGCTCTTTTCAAGTGTACAGTATTTGCATGATATCTTTAAGCATTTCTGAGAGGACTGTACTGTAATAGGATCAGCAAACTCTCCAAGTGTTATCAGGTGCCATAAAAGAAAAGAAATTATTTGTTCACCTAAATAGAAAAGTTCCAGTATAAGTCTTGAGTAAAATATTATACATAAAACAGTCTTATTAATGTAAGGGAGTTGTAAATACTTTGAATTGCCAAACTGCCTGTTGTGTGTGCATGAAGTTGGCGAAATGACTATCCTGTTAAAGAGTGGAACATCTTTAATAAATTGAATTATAATTACAGGAACCTTAATTCGGAACTCAGGTAACAGCACCGCATTTGATTCCAACATAGTTTATCCCATTAGCTTAGAAGTAGATGAACCCATAAAGTACAGTACAGGCACATATTAAAGCATACAGGCTTGTAGTATCCAGTAGCCTAGTGTCCTGCTTGTCTTGCTTGTTGCTTGTGTTGCAAGAGTTGCTTTGCTTTTTTTTTTTTTTTTTTTTTTTTTTCTCTTATGCTTGTATCTTTATAATTATGTAGTTTCACTAAATCCTGGCTTTGTATTACTTTCTACAACCCTCTCATGCACAGATACTGCAATTGTATGTCACATGGAATAAATGGGTAGATAATATTAGCAGATTAAGGGGATAGTATACTTTTTGTACATTGGAGCACTGTAATTCCTAAAATGTATGCCAGGAAACAGGACTATATGAACAAAAATAATGTTGGCCTGTTGCCTGGAATAGTTTGGAGGAATCAGTAGGTCCATATTTAACAACACTACTACCCCCTAAAAACTACTGTACTCAATTTTTCCAAAATGTGCCACACAGCAGACCACCTAAAGTGAGGCAGTGTAATCTGCTTCATGCCACAATTTGGAAGAGTAAGTACTGTAATGCTAAATTTATAAAAAGCATTTTGCCATCTTTGTTGCTTAGATCGTTTTCCCCATTCCATAAAAGCCAGTCCTCACCGCAATATTAGAAAGCTATTGATTCCTCTAGAATCTAGACTGTGCCATAAAACCGATCCCCTGTTAGTAACATTGTGATCATTTATTTCCTGGCACAGTTTGGAGGAACCATTAGCCTTCCAAAATGATCACCAGAGATTATCTCCCATAAAATTAATGAGACATCACAGGTAAATGTCACAACACATAGAGTTTGAAAATTCAATCCATCTGACTGAAAACCTAGGAGTACTAAAGACTGGTTGACTTGCTGTTATACATAATAGTAGTGTTTTGCATCATAGGGCTGAATCTCTAATGGAGAGAAACTCTTAAGGACCTGTGTAGTGTAGTCAGAAAATTGGAGATAAATGAGTCCTTCATTACTGCGACGAAGCACCACATTACATGTATAAGGAAGGAGCTTGGCATAGTCAGGAGGAATCAGGAGCCTCCAATTTTCATACATGTTCACAAGGTCCTTAACAGTAAAATAGAGGCCTAGTGATTCCTCCAAACTATATCACCAAACAGATCCCCCATTAGTAACATTAAGGCAATTTGTTTCCTTGGAGAATTTGGAGGAATCGGTAGTAGCTCATTGACCTACCAAAATTGAAAATATAACATGCTTCCATTGTGCATCACCTGTGCACGAGTAGGTGACACTAGACTCTGCTGATGCTGTAAAGGGCAAAGCTCTTCTCTATTGCTGACATGGTTATTTGCGTCACATTTTAACCCTTGCTCGGGTAAAATACACTTGTTCTTGGGATGGAGAGCCTTATTACTAAATCCTTTACTGTGTCTCTGTTTGTACTTACCTATTTTTTTGCTCTGTTTATTTTATGTCTTTTAGTTCTCTTTATTTAAGTAATGATTTTATGCAGTGCTGTATGTCATTGGTTTATTTTTTTATTTAAATGAGACAGCTTTGTTTCATGAACTAAAAGTGAAAGTTTTGTTGAACTTTGCTATGATGTTTTCTCTCCAGCTATTTAATACACTTGCTAGAAAATATTTATGCTGCTAGAGTGTGAATCTTTACTAATGATCGGTCTAATAACTATTGTTTTTGTTTTTTCGGGTTTTCAGGCAACAGCGAGTTTACATGTATAGATCAATCAGCTATGGATGACATTTGCCACTATCAGTAGTAAACGGAAGTACTACTTATTATATATTAATGTAATATTAACATACTACCAAACTACTTGCATTATTAATTGCTATGGTTAAAAAATGTATAAATCACTTAAAATATTAAAATGCATATTTTTTAATAAAAACTGATTGAAGTGCAGTACAGTATAATGCATGATGGTAAAGAAATTACTCATTACAGGATTATGGAAGAAATAATTGAATGAAATGCCTTTAATTAACATTGCAGTTTTTAGTGGAATACATTTATGTTATACATGTAAAGTATTTGGTTTACAGTATATGAGCACTGCAGCATATTAATTATTTCCCCTGACCTACGATGCCTCATACATGATAGTATTTTTATCTCCTATTACCCTTGTGTATTTTCCCTAACCTACAGTGCCTCTTGCATGACAGAATTATTTGTTAACTGATGCCGGTGTGTTCCAGTAGTGGGGAGCATGGAGAATGTAAACTACAGTGAGAGTCGATCATCCTTGAACACTTCCCGATCTAGCAGCACCCAGGACATAGCTCGGATAGATGAACACGGCTCCAGGTAAACGAATGTACATCATTCATTCCCATGCTGAATAGACTCTCATTGTACAGTTGGCAGCAAAAGTCGTGTTGCCTCCCTTAGCGTTTCTTGAAGGATAACATAAATGATAATCTGGACCAGCACTTTCACGAAACAAAATATCAATATCCGAGGGGCAAATTAGCAAACTACTTTGTGTTTTCATTTTACGAGCCTGTGAAGCTTATATTTCAATACTGTACTTCGTGACTAGGCAAATGTGGTGTCACGACTTTTGCCACTGACTGTACACTATACAGTAGTTGCTGTTTTCATCTGAGGTCCAGAATCATAGATGTGTGTGGCACCTACGCAATACAGATTTCACTCACTGTAAACTCACTGGTTACACTATTATAAAAATAAAAATAATAATGAATGGCATAATATTTACAGAGAACAATCACAGTTTTTAGCTCCGGCCTCAGCCGAGAGCTCAAGGTCTTATCGTAATTATTGTTCTTGTTCTTCTTCTTGGGGCGACAACTTCTAAAATGCTTCAACTGACTCACTCACTCACTCATTCTTTTTGGGGCGACCATTTCTTAAAAGGGGTTCAACTCACTCACTCACTCACTCACTCATTTCACTTGAATCATTAAGAGCCGGAGCTTTTGAAGGGTTTTCCTTCATGTTCTTGTTATTAAAAGTTTCATTAACACAGCTCTGCATTGTCACTTTACCATACTCTGCTATACATAAGTTTTTCATGCATTTTTTTTTTTTTTTATTAGGAGGAGATCCAAAATCCCAATAAATTCTCAGTTTGCATAGCATTATTTTTTTCTTCTTTTTATAATAACATATACACGTCACAGCAGCCACTAGACACTCTGTATTGTGTTCACTCACTCGTTTAGTTATGTGAAAGGGTTATTCGAGTACATATTGTATTTAGAAAAATATGGACTCTAAAGTAGTGCAAAATTTATGCAGTATTCACTTCCAGACTGCACTATATACTGTATGTAATGTTGTTGTTGTTGAAGTTCCTCAAGCTGTATGGCCGAACAGCCCCGAGTACAATGTAATGTAGTTACAGGTACAGTACTGTACTTTATCTTACAGTATCCATAAGGTCTCTTAAATTAGCATTGAATATTACAGTAATACTGTATCAGCCAAGAGGCTAGTTGACCAAGCTGAGGTTGGACTAAATAATATTGTTGCAGATTTTGTACTGTCCATGGAGTCCCAGTTATATAAGGATGTAAGAATAATGTACTGTATATTTTATTAACTTTAACATGCAAATAACACTTACAGTACATTGTGCTGTATTAATACTGTTACTGTCAAAATTGACTTTGTTTATGATGCACTTGTTTTGAGGAAGGGAAACTATTTGACTTGGGGAAGATTTTAGCATTAAAACCATGTTTATTTGATGCAATTTTTTGTTACACAACCTCATCAGTAACACAATACTGCAGAAAATAAATTACTGTACTTGTATAATAACACTGTACAGTAATTACTAAGGTTGCCACATAATTTTTTATTGTATCTTGATGATTACAGGTTTCCAGAAATCAAGGCATTGAAACTAGAAAAGAAAACAAAAGAAGATAATGATGAAGGAGACGGGAAGAAGAGACGAGGCAAAGGAGGAGGATTAAAGTCAAAACTGTTTGGGTCATGTAAGTAATATATAGGATGCACCATAACACTGTAGTGTATATGTTGGTGTATACTGTTATTGTTGCTATTGGCCTTCTTCAAGTTGTCGGGCTGAGCAGCCTGGAGTCCCTGAGTTTTCCTATAGTACCATAGAGCCCTCAAGGAATGTATGTTATGCTGTTGGCAGGTGTGGTGTGTGTAGTGCAGTCTTTTATAATGTGTTGAATAGTTTTGGATGCTGTATTACATCCTGGAGAGGCATTCTTAGTGATAGAAGGGCTTGGTGGTGCCCATACTGCATCCTAGCCAGCTAATAGGTAAAGGAGGATTCAGAAGAGTACATATTGCAAGGCTATGCAGGCAGCCGAGTGTTGTGGTTGATTGACTGGATGGAGGAGTGAGTGATTTGAGAATGGATGTGCTACAAGCTGTTGATGATAATGATAATAATATGAATGCCTTTCAGCGAGCCGAGAGCGTATTGGTGAGGAAGATGGGAGAGTGGTAGAGGGAGGCAATGACAGGTTGCCTCATCCTCCCACACACCAGTCCAGACTCCCTCGGGAAATACACGATAAGTTTGCCGGCAAGTCACGTGAGGTGAGAGCTCCTGGATACCATTGTACATTTTCTCACTATCACATTGAGCGTTTTTGGCCATATAAGTACAGTGATTGATAAAAATTCAGTGCTGTTAGAACCTATGTTTTCAAATCCATCTACGTCAAAAAAGTTAAGAAAATTTTACTTGAGATTAGAGACTACAGAAGTAGAATATATCTGATTAAACACTTTCTATCAGGGTATGGTATATGTTTTTATGCCCATACTGCAAATATGCATTATATTAGTAAGTACATAAAACTTGGACCCCTATTATGTTTGAAAGTAACACATACCAGGAAAAAGGACTAAATTAACAAAAGTAATGGTTGCCATTTTTCTTGGAATAGTTTGTAGGATTCAGTTGCTCTTGATTTACCAACAAACACTATGCCTACCCCTTTAAGATATAGCAGAGTTCATCAGGAAAAGAGTTAACCCTATTATATTCACATGGCAGGACCTGATGGAAATGATAGTGGGTCTACAGTCAACGATGGAGAAGAATGTACGACACGCCCGGGACCTAGAAGACTACATTGACGACCTCCTGCTGAGAGTTATGGAGTCAACACCACAGCTTCTCCAGGCTTCAGCCACTCAGGCAAAACACCTTAAGTAAGCTGTGGATAAATATTTTAATCTAATTTAGAACATTTTTACTCACTGAAGGAAAACTATAAGGTGAAGGAAAAGACTGAGTAACATATAAAATTTCATTGTTTATAAACAAGAAAAACTGAAGTAAGGTAAGAGTAAATAAGTGTTCTCTTGAATTGTAATTATCGTATATGGAAGTAAAGTAAGAAAAAGGAATTATATGTATGCCTGTGATGTCATCAATGAGGCATAAATTGATTTTGTGGATACCACTGTAAGTCTAATGGAGGTGGATCACTTTGTTACTCTGGTGTAAATGTTTTGTACATCCCACCCAATGAGTCTAGGAATGCATTCCTTCATTTCCCATTAAACATTACGTTCAAGTTATGTTCTATCAATTTGTTATCGTCTTTCCGGGTACCTGACCCAGTCATTAAGTAGAGATACATGTACACTAAAAATTAACACAACTAGGTACAGTACTTACTTTCAACTTATAATACTGAATTTATGCAAAATGTGTATCTAAGGTCATAAGATGAAGAAAGGAAATGCCATTTGCCAGGGTAAAATAATTTACATCCATCGGCTTCTTTTGTACTTCACATTGTCCTGTTGGGAGAAGAGTCACTCAAAATGTGTGATTAAATTATAATTAATCATGATGATAATATTAATAGATGATACTAATAATCTTTAAGATAATAGCCTGAATGCTTTAAACGCCCTTATTTAGAAATAGGAAGTAAGTTTTGCACTCAGAATACATAGTTGAGTGGAGTTATTTATATCTTGCACACTTGCAGAATATTTGGACTATGAAGAGGACTGTGAAATCTGATTGACTGACAGAAGCTTGTCTCTTATGCATCTCAGAGCATCCCTGGTAATGAAATTATGAAACTAGATCTCTCATATACCACGTTATATTTTGCTGATATATTTACCTGATAAGATAGTGGGATAGAAAATTAATATATTCTATATTTGCTGATATATTTACATAACCTATTTATACTGATACTGTATATCCATTTGGCAAGATAGCAAAAATAGATATGATATATTTTTTTAATATATTTGTCTATTTGATATAAGATAGATAGAAAGTATTTTTTTTCTGAACTGATTACCTGTGTAAGATGAGTAGGTCTGTGATACTTTGTGATGGCGTTTTACCCATATAATTTTATGAAAATTATATTATTATTGGCTCTTTGGAAATTACTTGTTCCCTTAAATAGATAACTCAGTCTTCCTCATTATTTCATTTGATTTAGTTTGTCATAAAGGGAGCTTCTCTTGATGGTAAAATGGAAGGCCTGTGATTCCTCCAAACTATGCCAGGAGACAGATGACATTAATGTTACTTTAATAAGGAATTTGTTTTGTGGCATGGTTTGGTGGATTCAATAGCCCACCAATTTACCAAAGAAAGGTTCTCCCCTTAACCTCTACTTCACTAAAACAATCAGAGCAGGGTTTCACAAGTGAATGATATCGTTTGAAATCACAATAAATAAATAATAAAAAATAATTTTGGCAAACTAGTGAGCGACTGAGTTCTCCAAACTATCCCATGAAGCAAATCACCTCAACCATTACTATTTGAGGATATGTTTCGTGCTGTTATTTGGAGGAATTTAGTAGCCCTACAATTTACCTTTTAAGAATTTCTCCCCTTACAGAGTGACAAGTTGATTCCTGTAAACTATACTGATCCCTGTATATCCATATTCAGTTAATGAAATTATAGTAGTTGATGTTCAAGTATTATATATAATTTGTGTTGTATATGAAGGTTGTACTGTAGTTTGTTACATGATATTTTTTTAATTGTTGAATAGAGTTTTTGGGCTTGATTATTGTAGCTTATTCAGAGTTAGCAGTTATGTCACATCTGCTATGTTAAGATATTCTATGTACAGTGCAGTATACAGGTTTATGGTAATGGTGTGATAACAAAGGAAGGTTATTATAGAGGGAAATCTGCCAACATAGCAATATATTGTAGCAATAAGGTTTTTGAATCAGGTAGTTATTAATAATACTACCATATTGGAGACATTGTTAAAGATAATAGTCACACAATTCTCAAGTACCCAAACCTTCAAGCCTATTTGCATTAGAAAATTAGATAAGACTCAGGGAAAGAAAAGATTTATCATTGGATCTTCATGCAGACCAATACTGCCAACTCTCACCCATGATGAATATTATAGATTCTATTCCTTCTCAGATAGGCATTGAAAATTGGGAATTTAATATGATATTAAGTTATTTAAAAATAAAAATGCACATTGCATAATGTACAGTTGTGAGCAGATGACTCAAGGCCACCTCATCCACCAATATGCATAGTGACAAATTTTCATCGGTTTGTTTTGCCCGAGCAGAAGACTAAATTTCAGTCCAGATCATACTGCCACTGTTTACCAGATGCAACATCAGCATGTTAGTAGACGAGATGACCTCGAGTCATCTGCACACAACTGTACATTGCAATTTCAGTTCCAGTCTTCATATAGATAATTGGTAAATGCCTTCTCTTGGAAACCTCAAGTATTTGAAATCATAATATTCATATACAGTACGATAATAGTTTTATTTTCGATACTGTAGTTAATAAGATGTACTATACAGTATGTGAACTGTAGTAGAGTGAGTCAGTTTCATTGCCAGTGGTGATAGTACAGTACTGTGTCCACCAGTTGCTATTTTTTTGTTCATGCTGCTGTTCACTGGTATGTGATATGACAATATTTCAAAGTCACTATTTTATAAGCTTATTATATCACTTGAGGTTTGTATAGCAAGTAAATTATTCGACATTAGTCAGAGTAAAACTAGTGTCGTAAGCAAGAATATCCATGGTGTTTGGCAGGACCAGTACTTCACCAGGGAAAGTCAAGACCATGAAATCCTTCAACAGTTGGATAATGGCAAATTGAGAAGCAGTTTGGTATGAAGAGAAGATAGTAGGTGAAATAAATAATGTATTAAAATGAGTTTAACCGTGCCTTGTAGTTGGCATGTGTCTAGAACATTTTTTGACACATACTGTACTGTATTATGATACTGTAAGTACATTGTTTCTATAGAGTGAACCAATCACCATATAATCCCATAGTGCCTTTTTGCTGGGTATATTAAACAGAGTGTAATGACTAATAGAGAATAATACCAATATTTAAATGAGTAATGAGTAATGAATAATTAATTATATGTACAACTAATGAAGTAATATGTATCGGTTATTATGTGTGAATGATAATGCTTGGATATTTAAATGAACATGAATGACTGCATTATTCCTTCATATGAGAATGTTTATTCATGTCTCATTTAGAATACAGTATTTTCTTATTACTGTACAAGGTAATGATTATGTCTTTGAAATCTTGCATTAGTGAAAAGTACTAGTAAGCTTAAGGGGGTAATATACTTTTAGTACATGAGTGCGCCTTGAATCCTCCAAAGTATACCAGAAAACCAAACCAGATCAACAAAAATAATGGTGTCCTGTTGGAGGAATCAGTTGCTCCAGATTTACCAACCATGTCACTGTTGGGTGTAGAGGTCTGAGGCTGGAATACTCTAAATTATCTGTTGGGGTAAAATTGGAGGGTTACTGATTCCTCCAAACTACATCAGGAAATAGAATGAGTATCAGTGTATGAGGTGGAGGATCTGTTCTGGTATATAGTTTGGAGGAATCGGTAGCCTTTAAGGGAGGGCAACCTACAAATTGCCCATGAATAACTGCCTGGCTTCCTCAGTGAGACTTGCCAAGGTGACATTACCTGGGATGGGAGAGGTACTAAGTGCTGTTCCCACTACACCATCCAAAAATAGTCGACTGTTAGATAAATTGCGGATGAATCGTGGTAGTACTTTTTTTTTTATGTACTGTATAAACTGTATAAAATTACCGAACGGTGTCTTGCATTGAAACAATACTACCAGTGCCTTCATATATGTTATTATGTGTGTAAAGTCACAATTCTTATCATTAGCCATTAATTGATTAATACCCACAATCCCACACTAAAGGGAAAAGCACAGTTATTTGGTTTTTGAATTTTTTTCCTATAATTTATACCTAACATTATTAAGTATCTTTTTTTTTTTTACATTGCACTTCCTCCAGGAATGCAACAGAATTACCTGTACATATATTAGCAAGCCTATGTTATTTATGACCCAAAAACTAATAACAAATTCCCCCATGTTTAGTATTTATTGTATATTCAGTTGCCAAGCATAATGACAGTAATGAAATGGGAGTTTGTATTTTTTAGTTTTAATGAAGAGTTGTTTTGAACCCCTAAAAATGCAAACATGATTGTAGATCTGTAATGGTTTTTATAGATACATTAGAATTTTAAATTTAAATATAAAAGTTTGTAATGTATTTGGATTATAATTAATGTGCTGTTGTTTTTTCCAGCTTACTATAAATCATTTCTACTAAATTGCATCTCACAGAATGTTGATATCATGAAGATATTTTAAAGACTAAATACATAACACTTTGCAGTCCATAAATTAGTGTAATGATATATAATTTAGTTTCATATTGGAGGGCTACTGATTCTTCCAACCTATGTGACAAACAGATCCCCTATTAATATCAATTAAGTCATTTACTCCCCGGGATGGTTTGGAAGAATCTGAAGCCCTCCGATATACCAAAAAGAGGTTCTTCCCTTACAATATGTGTCTTCAATAAAAGAGGATTTCAAACCTGTTACAAGATTTTTCATCCACTGGATTGCATTATTTCATACTCTTTATCATCTATCACTTTCTCCCTTGTGCTACAGGGTCTTCCAGGCCACCTAGAGCAGTCTTCTTATATGTCTCCTTTAATTCAGTTAAATTTGTGTCTTATAACAGCTTTATTTGAAGTGTTGATAAAAACAACATTTGAAGAGAAACCTCAATCAATGTTGCTTGCAACTTTTCCATGACACATGAACTGCCATTTACACATCACTAAAGGCTCTTCATAATATTGTTATTTCATCAACATTTTATATCACAGGTGGGATGTGAAGGGGGTGGTAGTAAATTGTTGGTAAATATGGGCCAACTAATTCATCCAAATTATTCCAAGAAACAGGTCATCAATATTTTTGTTGATTTCTTCCTGTTTCCTGGTATACTTTGGAGGAATCTAGGCACTCCTATGTACCAAAAGTATACCATTCCCATAACTTCTTATAGAGTGAATCCATAAGGTTATTCATCCTTGCTAAGTGAGGTGAAAAAAAATGCTGTATGGTTTGCAGTGCATTTTTTATTATTTCACCAAAATAGATGTACTGATAATATCTTGTATCTTCTTTTATGAATGATAAAACTTTTTAATTACAAACAGTAATGTAAAAAATATTAATATCTGTAAACATCTGTATGACTTCAACAAATGTGTGTGTGTGTGTGTGTTGGGACGTCAAACAACTCTCGTATCAAGAGTCGTCAGAACAGCATTCTTGAAAGTTTCTTGGGGTTTTCTCCTTTGTTATTGTCAAAAGACCTGCCGTGTTCAACACACAAATATCTCGTGGAAGCTATTCACCAAGAACATACTAACTAAAATTGTCAGGTCACCCTGTAAGTCAGTTAAGTAAAATACCTAGAGAATTCCACTGAACTTTAGATAAAATATTGTATGGCATCATTATAATCATCATTATTATTTCAGCATGATGGTGAGATTTGTGTAGCTATCATCACCAGCCAGGTTTCAAACATCACCATTACTGAAAACTAAAAGTGAAGTCTTTTCCCAAGGCACCAACACACCAATATCACAAACTTAATACTTCCCAGTGGTGATGATTTTAATCCTAATATAACTCACCCATGTTATATAATTCCTCATAATGATGAAGCTGTTAACCAGGTAATGACTATACATTATAAATCCTGAATCTATATTCTTTGGCAATGATCTGACATAACTTATGGGGAAATCTCCATCCTCCACAACTCTTTGACCCTCCTTATATCCTGCAGAGAGTTGGGTAGTGAGGGACAATTCATATCATTAACAACAGTCCAGGTTAAACATCTACATACAAAATATATCTCACACCTGGACCACCAAATGAGTGTCCACTTTACAAAGCAGGAGCTCAACAGTATAAAAATAACAATTGTCTTATACACATATGGTAGTAAGAAGTGTGTGAGGTTGGGGCAGGCTGGAGTAACGACCAGGGAATGATAGTTATTGCAATAATTTGTGACATGAAGGAACATCCAGGCTCTTAAAGGAGGTGGGAATCACAAACACTGATCTATTGAAACATTACCTCATGTGTATTGTGAGATAGGTAGAGTTCCAGAATCCAGACCTATTTTCTGACTTGTAAGATTTCTATTATGGATGTGTGCCTTAATGATAAAATTTATTATACAGTACTGTACATTGAAAGTGGATAAAAATTATCATTGAACTCTATACATACCCATAAGTAACCTGCTCTTAAGTTATATAAATTGAGCACCAGATAACTGTTTGAAAATGTATGTACAGTACAGTATTGCAATGATCATAATATGTAAAAAATTTTATGTCTTGTGCATAAAGTGACACCAACACTATATTTGTATGATAAACATTTATACTTTTATCAGCTGCTTACTGAATGTGTGAGCTGTAAATACTGTACCACATTATAGAAATCAGTTTCATCCATCCATTTGTGTCAGTATAAGCTTCTATCAACTATGTGTGTGCCAGAGTCAGTTGTTATAAATTTACCTCAGCTATGTGTGGGTTCATCACCACAGCCTTACTTGTATGTGTAGGGTTGTGTATGACATTATTAGCATGTGTTGGTCTTTGTTTTAGTTGTGTATTTAGTTATCCAAGTGTACAGCAAGACCATATCAATAATTTTATTAAATGTTTAAAAGTGATAACCACTGAGGTTGACCATATAAGATCTGTCATTACTGCTCCATTAAGGGAAGAACCTCTTTTTGGTAAATTGGAAGATTACTAATTCCTTCAAATAATTCCAGGAAACTAATCACCTCCATGTTACTAATAAGGGATTTGTTTTGTGGCATAGTTTGGTGGTTTCAGTAGCTCTCCAATTTACCTTCGAAAGATTTTTTCCTTAAACACATGGTTATGCTTGTCAAACCAGAGCAGGACACACAAGTTTGAGCATTAGCCAGTACACCGTATGTACTGTAGGCCTATTTCAGTTATGCCCCAATTAATGAATGGCAGTACAGAATATGTAAGTCTTTGGGCCGTATGCAAGAACATCCATGGCATTGGCTATCACATGGTAACAGTACGATTACTCAAACACAATACAGAGCCAATCATACTAGTACCACAAAGTCAGCACCACTGATGTTCTTGCATATGTCCCCATGGCAACCACACTCCTGAGTACAGTATGTATGCCAGGCACCCACATTTAGGCCTATGTGAAATGTATGTAGGCCTCTGTAAGCCGCTACCAGCCTGCCTCCGAGATGGATCAAGTGAGCTAAGACGCAGCAGCCACCTTTAGTTTAGACATCATGAGGAGCTGCAGATACGCACTTTGTAAGGGTCTGTTACGTGCCAGGTGTAACAGTGCTTCCTCCAGACTGAACCACTGACGCCGTCGACCTGCAGTGGTCACAGATGTATTAGAATTTTAACTACAGTATTCACATATGTAATATAAAGAAAATAACATACTGTATTTCATTATATTCAGGAGTGATGGACATGGCAGTAAATGTATTATTTGTAATAAATAAATTAAGGAATGGAAAAAAAAAAATCATTATGAAAATATTTCTTGCAGTAATATATTTATCATTTGAGTTTTAATCTTATTCAATTTTTTTCTCAACTCTCCATTATTTCTTTTGATATGGTTTGGGATTTTGTCTGTATTTTCCTGATTTTTCTACAGTACTCTGTTGGAAGAAAATATTATTTCCTAGCATTTAGTTCTCTCCCTCTATCTATCTATTTATCTATTTGTATGTGTGTATAGCAGGTGCCTCACCGAGCGTGGCCTCAGGGAAGTCGGAGTGTTCCTCTGTGACGACAAAGATGTACACGGCAGTCCGATGCTTCTTGACTCCAGAGTGGTGGCACGACTGTACAACAGGAAGGAACAAGTTAATAATATGTAAATGAATGTTGCTATAGACACACGATTTCCCCTACAGGTGTCTCCCTTAAAATATATACTGTACTGTAATAGGAAGGAAAACAGTTGGTAAGAAAAACACAGTAGATGAATAGGATGAGTGTAACAAAGTACTGTACAGTACAGTGTATGTTAATTGTTGTTTGCTTTTAATTCCTTAAGGGGAGGAGCTTTTGGCTGTAATATGGCGGGGCACTGATTCCTCTAAACTGTCAGGAACATCTACACAGTATAGAAACACCGATGTGATTTGTTTCCTGGGATAGTTTGTACGAATCAATGACCCACCAGTTTATCAAGAATAGGTTCTCCCCTTAACCGGATTTCAATTATTGTAACACGTACACTACTAGGGTGGTGGTATTTAAATGAACTATTACTTCAAGGAAAAGTTATCTTCGTTGCTCGGTTCATATTTTGAAATAGGATTTTGAGCTACGAAAATGCATTTGCTGGAAAAAGTTTAACATGACCCTAATAACACTCATCAACCTCTCACCTCAAACATGCCGAGGTAGCGGGCGACGTGACCCAAGATACCGGCCTCCTCCCACGCCTCCCTTTTGGCCGCCGTGACTGCGTCCTCACCCATCTCCAGTCCTCCACCAGGCACCAACCACACACACGGGTCTTTCTTACTGGACACCAACATCACCTGTAATAAAACTCACAATGAACTTTTTTTTTAATATAAAACTATCGTTTAAGAACTTTTAGTAGTCTTGTAATACTTGCTAGCTTGTGTTACTTGACATGACCTTAGCTGACTGAGACTATAATCCTTCCCGAATATATGGTAAGCGGAATTAAATTATTCCCTCTTCTCACTCGCGGCCTTGCTATATCATGCCCAACACATCACTGTCTCATAATGTCCGCTAGTTCCTGCATCTAAATGATTTTGAATGACTGCATAAATTATATTTAATTCGTTAATAAGGCTATAGATTATTATGAATGTATCGTTTATTTCTCAAAGGCAATTATCTATAAATATTGTGCATACAGTATGTATACATTACCATTATACCAGTTTAGAAAATTAATGAGTAGGTGGAAGTTGGAACGGAACTATTGCCCGCAACTATTCCTCCTTGCACGTGGTGGTAACCTACTGCGAACCAAGGCCAGAGAAGGTCAAACAGGTGAGGGAGCAGGAAGGTAGCCCACTTCGTCATGCTCTAATTTACCTGTACATGTGTTCCGTTCCGCCCATGTATACCTGCTAAACCTGGCTTGCCTTTATACCTATGTACCTAGCTTACCTGTACCTGTGTTGCGGTCCCCCCCTGTATACTTGTTAACTGTAGCCTATATAATATGTAACAAAACGAACCCCTAATGAGTAAAACTGGGGTGATTACTTTATTTACTGGGATAGGCCTTGTCTGAAAGAATTACAAGCCCTCCTATTCACCAATAAAAGGTTCTTCTATCCACAGTATATAGACTAGATATACCGTGATCCAACCCTAAATAATGTAGAAAGACCCGTTGAAATAATTCCATGCTTTCACTCGTGCGCCATTTGTTTGTTTATGTCCAGTGTGTTCAGGACGGAAGTTACATTTTTCGATTACATCCCGGAACCCACCAACTTTATCGGTTTCCTTTACATACGTGGTGTACACATGTCCACAAAAGGCACTTGTAACTACACACAGAATTTCACCAATGTATAATTTACCAGGTATGAAATAATTCCATTAATCAAGTCTACTATAAGTTAGTTTAGTTCCTTCCCGACCTGCTTCCATTTACTCCTATCTCATCAAAAAGCTAAGTAAATTTGGTTTGAATACGGTATGTTTGTATAATCTAACTTAATTAGGTAACAATAGATTGGGGGAAATGACAGCCCATGCTCGCCTATTTCCTTGTACGTCACCAGTAAATAAATACATCTGAGTATATACATCTGACCATCACACTCCCCTTCACTCCTCGTCGCCTTGCCTGCGGTGATTATGTGGCCATAATAATGTGGGCAGTACATTCAAGGTTTTGGCTCTCATTGGCATCATGCAATCACTCTCTTTCACTTATTTTTCAACTCTCTTCCTCCTCTCTTTCGTTCTCCTTCGTGTTTGGTGTCTCGCATCTTTATCACTTTCTCCCTCGTCCTGCAGAATAATTCAAGCCTAGTCTTCGGTAGTCAAGTTGAGCCACAGAAATGTAAAACACATTTTTCCCAACTTTTCTTGGATAATCCATTATTCCCAGTTTTTATTAGTTGAAATAAAAGGGCGATGTAGTGCATATTTAACATATTCGACCCCCCCTTCCCCAAGATTGCCCCGGTTAGGTCCCGGTAGTTTGCCCCGGTCCAATATTAGGTTGGGTTAGATCAAGTCGTCAGGTTAATTCCAGAACAGAATATTAAAAAATTAATGTGTTAATTATTAACTATACTTGGTTTACCTCTCAATCCAGCCTCTGGGAAGGAGGGGTGAAATTGCACTGTCAACCTATTATTTCAACAAATAAAAACAAACAAACAATGGATTATCCAAAGAATTTGTGAAAATTTGTTTACCATTTCTGTGACTCAACTTAAACTCTACCCTACTTCTTTCATCTTTAATCATTCAATCTTTTTCTTCTATTTAATTCGTGCTTGCTGTCCCACATTTGTATAACTTTTTCTTCGCGCTACAGGATCTAGGCCTATGGCAGCCTAACAAATAACCCAACCTGACCCAACCCATCCCGTCCCATCCCGACATAATAATAACCCAACCCAACACGATAAAATAACCCAACCCGACAATTCACTAACATCCCTAGTTAGATGCATCACTGTCAGTGACCAGTCTTGACGTCAGTGTCAAGGAGGTACGACAATGCTATAAGTGACGGCTGCTATGTTTTGTTGGACCCTGCATTCTTCGTCTGTCATATCACGGCCAGCCAAGTGGGTTCTGAATGGTGGTGTGTGTGTGTGTGAGTCTGTGGTCCCTCATAAACAGACCTTATGTGTGTTGTTATGTTTGTGTGTGTGTGTGTGTGCAACGTCCCTCATATATATTGACCTTAAATGTGTATGCGCGCGGAAAATTGTCGATTCAGATGTGTTTCAGTTATTATGTTATTATTAAGACGATACTTGGAGCAATGCCGATTGAAGGTCTGTTTTGATACTATCGATAAGCCACAAGTACAGTAATCTCAGTTCGATGACGATGACGATTTTGACACTGACCATGACCACGACATTGGCGATTACGATGAAAGGTAAGCACTCAAGTTACAGGGGTTAAAACTGGCTATAGAGAAAAGTGTGTGGGTGGATGGGCTGGCAGGAGGATTGTGGGTGAGCGAGGGGGTTGGGTGGTAGGTGTAGGTTTGCTTGTGTGGGTGGATCTGAGGGTGCCAGGTGTGAATGAGGTTGGAGGCTGCTGGCACACTCACATACACGTACTCAAACACAAGCATGCACACACACATATACACACACACGCACTCAAACACAATCATGCACACACATAATCCCTTGCTCAAACATAGGAATGTACATATACGAGTATACACACACACGCGAACACAAGCATGCACACATTATACTTAGACATGCTCTCAAGCACACACACACCACCTCTATGCATCCAGAACCACCATTAAAACACACACATACACACGCACACACACAAATATGCAATGAAAGCATTCCTTGCAGACATGTTAAACATAGCCTATCCACATATTCGCTTTAACACACATATGCAATTATATATATATATAGAAAAATTGTACACATAATGTATTTTAATCTACACACATACACGCACGTAGAATGTGTGTGTGTATGTACTGTACATATGAATGTGAGGGTATTTGTGTTTAAAGTGGGTAGTCAACTAGTCATGTGATACCAAGCCAAAACAAACACACATCCGCACGGGCACGCGCCTCTATCGCCAATACTGTCACCAATACCACCATTCCTACCACTATTCTTTCTAACACTACCACAGCACAGCTAGGCTACCATTATCACCAACAATACCACCCACCACAATCATCATTATCACACCGCCAATACCACAAACACCACTACAATTATCACCAACATCTTAACACTGCCACCACCACTACTACCACCTACACCACTAACAATATCACCAGCATGATTACTACAGCACCATACCACCAACACCATTACCATCCCCAACCCCTCCACCATTACCACCATAAATAATTACCACCAACACAATAACTATCATCTGTTTTGCATTAACTACACAAGCCAGGCAGGAAGCAACTCTACACAACACACTGGGAAAAATATCAACTTTATCTTAGGTATCAATAACTGATCAGCCAACCAACCAACCAACCCCCTTTCGCTTTCGTCCTGTTGAATGAGTACATTGAATAGCAATGATTATTTTTATGAGATTGACCTTTAAAAACATTTGACCTAAGCCACTTGACTTTATAGTGAATCATTTTAGTAAATATTAAATTATTACGGTGGATTTTTTTTTTTTTTATCGGACTGCTTTACCAACCTATAAACCCTAGCTCTAAAGACTGGTACAGGCCCATCACTAAACCTTTGGACCTCTGAATAACACAAACTAAACCGATTACAGTATTCATTCATTATATACAGACTGTACGAGCGGGAAGCACCATGAGACTGTCTGGCTGAATTTCTCAAGTACTATACATGCATGTAAGGTGCATAAAAAAAATTTCGGCACCCTTACATCAGGATACATTAGGCCTATGCCACACCACACGAGGCTGTTTGAATCACGTAGGCCTATATATTCACACCGTCTTTAACAGTGATGGTTGCGGAAAGTATCAGAGCAAATATCTCATATACAATAGAGAGACAGAGTAGAGAGATAGGACAAACGCGAGATGAACAGGTAGAGATATGGGAGAATTCTGAGAGAAATAGGTGTACAGTAGAGAGATAGGACAGATGAGAAAAACAGGTGTACAGTAGAGAGACAGGACAGGTGTACGAGAGATGCATGTGAAGTTAAAGTAGGGTAAGGTGGTGGTGGTGGTGGTGGTGGTGACACAGCTGTATACACCTCAGCTTGAACCACTGCCTGCCCTTTGCCACCCCAACCCGTCTATCCTCCACCCACACATGCATACATCACACCATCACTCTCCATACCACCCACACACACCTCACGTCACTCCACATACACCCACACACACCTCACGTCACTCCACATACACCCACACACACCTCACGTCACTTTACATACACCCACACACACCTCACGTCACTCCACATACACCTCACACCACTTCACATACAACCACACACACCTCACATTACTTCACTCCCACCCACACACCCATGTACCACTTCACTCCCACCCATACAGCCATCACTTCACACCTCACCATCATTCCATACCACACCATCGCTCTCCATCATACCATCGCTTCGTGCCTACTATTTCACACTATATAATACCATCATTCACCATAACTCCATCATTCCGGAGACCTTCCCACCTCACCATTATAGAGCACTCCACTTTCCCACCTCACTATCACCCCATCCCACCGTGTGTCCTCACTATCGCCTCATTCTTCCACCACTTCACATTCTCTTAATTAGCTTCTTCTAGTGTGTGAATCCCGTCTGATTTCTGTATTTAAAATTTTCTCCTTTTAAATCTTATAGTCGAGTAATGATCGGATACAGTCGCCCCCAATCCGCCCTATCATGCACCTAACTCCCCTCCTGATTCCTGTTAGGGGGGAGTGTAAGAATAGCTAGGTATAGGAAGGGGTTGGTGGGAGGGAAAAGACACGACATGTAGACTGGCTGGCTGGCAGGCAGGCAGGGCATAAAGGGGCTGAACCAGACGGAAAGGGACAGAGGAGCAGGAGGTGGAGGAGGAGGGTCGATCATTTTTTTACTCTTTAGTCTTTATGGTGCCAGGGGTATAGTAAAAAAACAAAACAAAAAAGAACAAAAAGATAACCTGTACCCAACTCTAATTTATCTCTGGGTGGCTGGGGAGAAAAAATGCGGAAAATTGTTAATTCATGACCCACGTGGTGCCAAAAAAAGGAGAGGCTGGCTGGCTGTCCTTAAAGATGAAAGTACAGTAGGTGGGTGAAGGTGGTTGTTAATTAATATAGGTATCAGTGGGTGAGAGTGGAAATCAGTATAGGTGGGTGAGACAGGACGGGTTATTAGTTTTTAGGTATAGAAATAAAGATAACGATTTCTAGGTTGGGGTGCATGAGGGATTAGGGTGGCTGTTACTATATAGGTTAGATGGAGAGGGTGAGGGTGAAGGGGTGATGTTACCAGGTTAGCGAGGTGGTGGGGTGATGATTCTAGGTGATGGGGGTGGTGGGGTGATATTTCCAGGTCAGCGAGGTGGTGAGGTCGAGAGATTGAATCCTCTCAGGTGAGGGGTTGAGCATATTTATACTCTTCCTAAGCGAGTTTCAGGCACTAACTATATATAAGGCCACCGACCGTCGTAAAACACCCTCACTGGTACCATAACAGCTGCAGTATTTGGGAATTACCTCACTTCCTTCCCTCTGTGGCTGGGTGCCACTTCGGTAATAGGCTGGATGAAGCATGCACTATAACCAGTGTCGGATCATAACAAAACAAATGGTGGGTGACAATGATTGGATGTTAGAGTGAGCGGATGAGGGATGATAGTTTCTAGATTAGTGGGAATAAATGAGAGTTTCTAGATGAGCGGGTGAT
The DNA here is from genome assembly GCA_034508575.1 of Petrolisthes manimaculis. Lineage (NCBI taxonomy): Eukaryota > Metazoa > Arthropoda > Malacostraca > Decapoda > Porcellanidae > Petrolisthes > Petrolisthes manimaculis. The sequence continues at coordinate 84,468 of JAWZYT010001006.1, forward strand.
GAGAGATAGTTACTAGGTGAGGGAGAGTTGAGTGACAGTTACTAGGTGAGTGTTGGTGAGAGATGACAGTTTGTAAGTGAATGGGAACAAGGGCGACTTAATTCAGGGGGTCATGTCTTATAAGTCAGTTAGAAAGTTATTGATTCCTCCAAACTATACTAAGAAACAGACCGGTCCCTTAGTTTATAAATGGGGATTCAATTATGCTGGAGTGGATTGGAGGAATCAGTAGCCCTCCAATTAAGCAAAAAACAGCAGGTGACCCTCTCCAATCAACCTGTGACCTTGTCCGAGTGAGGGACGCTGGTAGTTTGACCTTTTCCAGTCCTAGGTGTTAAGTTCTCAGCCCTGCCAACAATTCAACACTCCTTTACACACTCCCACACACACCATCACACACACGCATACATACATACATACATACATACATACATAGGCTATACACTCGTGCTATACATACACTCATACGCATTCACATTAGCATACACATCCACTTACACATGCATATAATAGCCTACTCCTTTACACACACACACACACACACACACACAGACATACACACACTCGTACATATGCACCGTACATACTCACTGTGTATTGTTCTGTTAATGTTAGTATGTATAAGCAACGTGGATCAAACCAACAACTTTTAAATTCACATCTAACATTATCATCATTTCCATCACTATTAAACTTTGACACCATACATTAAAGAGACATATAGGGTATCATCCGGTCCATTTGCGTCAGTACAAATTTACTAATAGAAAAACCCAACACGGAACTGACAGCCAGACAGCCTTATTTTTAGTGTGTAATGTGGCGTGGGATGGCTCAACTCAACGGTGTCCAATCAGAGGCTATACTGTGTTGTGGGACATTTGGAGGGGTATTGATTTTGAGGGGTACTGATTTGGAGGGATGTTGATTTGGAGGGGTACTGATTTGGAGGGATGTTGATTTGGAGGGATGTTGATTTGGAGGGGTATTGATTTGGAGGGGTACTGATTTGGAGGGGTACTGATTTGGAGGGATGTTGATTTGGAGGGATGTTGATTTGGAGGGGTATTGATTTGGAATGGTACTGATTTGGAGGGTTGTAATTTGAATGATGCATTTATTTGAAGGAGATATTAATTTTGCTGGGTATTTATTTGAATGGGTAATAATGACTCCTTCAAACTGTATGTGCAATAAAACAAAACTCTTTTATGAAGGAATCAAAGCGCTCTATACTGTACCAGAAGTAGGCTATATAAAATTATGCAATCCCCTCTTAAACGAGAGTGTGTAATGGGCCAGAGAACAGACAACACAAGGACGATGGAGAGGAAGGAAGTGAGTGAGTGAGTGAGTGAGCCAAAGGAGATAGATAAAGATGTTGTTGTTGTTGTTGTTGTTGGTATTGACATGACTAGGCTATATATATGTATAAATAAAGACAAGGACAGTCAATGAGGTAGAAGATATCCAAACAACGTCATACTGATAGTGCATTCTCTCAGTCACCAAACCCATACCAATTTCCCATTTTGTTTTTGGAGAATTGGAGGCAACAGAGTCATCCACATTAGGCCACAAAACAGGTCGTGCACTGGGGGGACACTGTTTCGTGATAGTGTGGAGGAATCAATAGCATCCATTTCGTTCACAACAAAAACACGAGTCTTTACCATCCATCATACATTCACTCAAATCTTTATAAATTTTGTAAAGAGAACCTTCGTTGCGTAATAAGATTTTCGAAGGAGAGAACACGAGTGAAGATTAAACACAAGAAGGAGTCAGACAAGAACCCTAGACAACCCCCAACACCACCCCATCCTATCCCACCTCACCCCTATCCCATCCTATCCCACCCTAACCCATCCTATACCTAACTTACCTCGATCTCACCCTACCCCACTCCATCCCATCCTAACTTACCCCCACTCCCCACTCCCCACTCCCCACTCCCATCCTACCCCCACTCCCCACTCCCATCCTACCCCCACTCCCCACTCCCATCCTACCCCAACACATCCATCTCTTCAACCCCCCCCCCCCCACACACACACACACAGAACAGTAGTGGGAACGATGCCCCCCTTCTGGTCATGTGCCATCTGTGAGAAGCAAGGAGGTGGTGGTGGTGGTATTGTTGTTGTTGTGCTGTTGTTGTTGTTGATGTTGTGTCGCTCGTTAAGCCTGAGGATAAGTGGCCCTCAACTCGGTGCCAAGTGTCCACCGTGTTTATCTGGCACCCTGGCACACCTGTCTCTTCACATTCCACATCTGTCACATCTGTCTCTTTGATATTCCACATCTCTGTTCATTCGTCTTTCTCATTCCACATCTGTATTCACTCATCTTCTCATTCCACATCTGTATTCACACATCTTCTCATTCCACATCTGTATTCACACATCTTCTCATTCCACATCTGTATTCACACATCTTCTCATTCCACATCTGTATTCACTCATCTTCACATTCCACATCTGTATTCACACATCTTCTCATTCCACATCTGTATTCACACATCTTCACATTCCACATCTGTACTCACACATCTTCTCATTCCACATCTCTGTTCATTCGTCTTCTCATTCCACACCTGTCCTATATACCTGCTGTCTTCTTATTCCACACCTGTCCTATATACCTGCTGTCTTCTTATTCCACACTTGTCTCCATTTCAGTCACACCTGTTTATTTACTCTCCACATCTGTCACACCAGCCAGTCTCTTCACACTTAACACCTGTCTTCACCATAGTCTATCAATTCACCACTTGTCAATACCACCATCACTACACACACACACACACACACACACACACCACGCTTGTCTCTCCTGCCTGTCACCTCAAGTAACATCTATATCCCAATGCTAAATTCGGCAAATTAGTCTACTCAGTTCACGCTACATAAACCTGTCACACACACACACACACACACACACATACACACACACACACACACACACACACACACACACACACACACACACACACACACACACAAACAGACAGACATACACAATCACACACACACAAACACACACAGTATACATTGAACGCGTGAAATATGATGAAAACAAACATATATAAGCATCGACAAGCTAGACGTCTGGTATATGTGTGTGTGTGTGTGTTTGTATGTGTGTGTGTATGTTTGTATGTGTGTTCCGTCGTGAGTCATGGGGCTGTCATAAGGTTTCACTATTTACCGGGACCAAAATATTTAATACTCTTATTGACATGACCGCGACGTGACACTATAGATGCTCACTTTACATACATACATACAGGCACAGACACATACACACACACGGACACACACACACACACACACACACACACACAAAATCATTACACCAGCACTCACCTACTTTCTTGAAATAGTTCCGGTATCCTGGCCATGGCTTCAGCTCAGCTAGGTCAGCGCCTTCCTTCTCTCTCTCTCTCTCTCTCTCTCTCTCTCTCTCTCTCTCTCTCTCTCTCCATAGTCAGTTCTTTCACCCCCTCATCACCATCACCACCACAACCACCACTTTAAATTTAGTTCTTTCATCACCACCACCACTTTATTATTATTGTAGACAGTCATTTTACCCATTATCACCACACCCACCACATCATCACCACCATCACCACCACTTTACATTATAAAGGCTAACTCATCATCACCACCACCACCACTTCATTATGTAGACAGTCCATTCTCCTATCATCACCACACCCACTACCATCACCACCACTCTACATAGTCAGTTCTCTCTCCCTCTCATCACCACCACCATCATCACCATCACCATCACTCTACATAGTCAATTGTATCTCCCCTTCACCACCAGCATCACCACCATCACCACCACTCTACATGATATAGTCAGCTCTTTCTCCCCCTTATCACCACCACCACTTTCATCACCACTTGGTACAGTCACACCCAATAGTCCTGCAACACCTTCCAATCAAACGGACTCGAAATATGATGCAATAAAATAGCTGCTGGGATGTGAGAGAGAGAGAGAGAGAGAGAGAGAGAGAGAGAGAGAGAGAGAGAGAGAGAGAGAGAGAGAGGATAGGATTTAGGTGTGTACGTGTGTGCGAGCACGGAAGTTGTGTAAGTGTGTGTGTGTGTTTGTGCGAGAATAGGATTTATTTTGGTATGTGTGTGCGAGGACATTATTTGTGTGTGTGTGTGTGTGTGTGTGTGAGGGTAGATTTAAGTGTGAGTGTGTGTGTGAGACAGCAGGTGTAAGTGTGGGAGAGGAAAGAGGCAGGAACATTTAACAGAGTTGTATAAATAGAGCACCCCCTTCCCTCACTCACTCCCCTTCCCCCCTTACTCACTCCCCATCCTTCCCCTTTACTCACTCCCCATCCTTACCCTTCTCCCGTCACTCACTCCCCATCCTTATTACCCTAACACCCATCCTGCCCTAATCCTTCCCTCTTTATTCTCTCACTCCCCATCCTTCCCTCTTCATTCTCTCATTACCCATCCTTCCCCTTCCCCTCTTTCCTCTCTTTCCTTCCCCCCTTTCCTTTCCTTCCCCTTCCCCTCTTTCCTCTCCCCCCACCCCCTAACACAACATCAGAACAAAAATAGACAGATACAAGAACACCCCCATCCTCTCAATTGTATCAGCCATAAATACAAAGACCAGTAAATATGTAGGCTTACTCTATGTATGTATGTGTATTTGTGTGTGTGAGTGAGAGTGTGTGAGTTAACATGTGCGTATAATGTATTTGTAAGTGAAAGTGTGTGTGTGGAAGTGTGCGTATATGTATTTGAGAACATGTCTATTTATTTATCTATTACTATTATGTATATATATATTCATATATCATCATTACCATTACACCCATGTATATTTTCAACCTTTGGCTGCATACATCAAATAAAATGTTTATTATTATTATTATTATTATTAGCATCTTTCCCAACCCACCCATCCACCCATCCCCTACTCTCTCTTTCCCCATTCCTTTCTCTCGCAGACCAGTTACCTCACATCCTCTCCCTCACTCCTTCCCCTTCCCCCTCACTCACTCCCCATCATTCCCCTTCCCCTTTCCCCTCACTCACTCCCCACTCCTTCTTGTCCCCATCCTCCCTTTCCCACAGACCATTTACCCCTTCCCATTTACCCTTGCTACCCCCTCCCTCACAAGTACCCACCCCCCTCCCTCATCATCAAGTCCCCATTCCTCCCCATTTAGTCCCCTTCCTTGTTCCTCTCCCCTCCACCCCACAACACCTCATCTCGCTGCCAACTGAACCTGCTGTTGTTTGGAAACCCTTGAGCGATTCTGTGTACACTCAGGGACAAAAGTCTGCTTTCACGCCTTCCTTAGTAAACCCTTCAACAATGACTCACTAGTTTTTTTTTTCTCTCTCTTTGGTAATGGACGTTTTATTAATTTTATCATTAGTTTATTTTTGCTTGTTTTGTTGTTATTCTTATTATCAGTTGGTCTATTCTATTATTTTTTATCATCAGTCAGTTTTTGCTTGATTTTTTGTTGTTATTGTTGTTATTAGTTGTTATATTTATTTATTGTTACACTTTATTATCAATTGGTCTATTTTATTATTTTCATTATCAATTTATGTATGCTTTTTTTTATTATTATATTTTGTTTTAATTGGTCTGTTCTATTATTTTTTATCATAATTCAATTTTTGCCTGGGACACACACACACACACACACACATACACACACACACACACTGCTAACCTAAGCCAGAATCAACAGCTAAAGTTTTAGAGAACACACTTGGACTCATGCCAAGGGTAGAGTTAAAGGTAAAATTTTAATACACTTTTGGTACAACACACGAGCGCCATGATTCCCCCAAAGTAGGCCAGGAAACAAAAGCTTGACAAATATAATGGTGGCCTGTTGCTTGGAATAGTTTGGAGGAATCAGTAGTTGCTCCAGATGTATCACCATGAATTAGCACTGTTTATATTTCCCCCTCAAGCCCCGTAGTTCAATAGTTCAGGTTCAGTCTTAAATCAACAAAGATGAATGGGATGAGAATTTATATATTAAGACTTGGGAGTATTTTAGACGGGTAGCAAAATTAACATATATCCATCTTGGTGTTATTGACGTTAATGATAAAGTGTCCCTTGCGTTGAATATAAAGGGACCCCCCACGATTACATTCACGTTGATAATAACTGGTAATAGTCAAGCGTTTATCCATAATTTGTTTTCGACTTGAGGTTTTGATAATGCAATGGTTTATAATGTGTTTTTAACGAATTTATTGTTTACATCTGTCGCTAATTAATATTTTGGGAGATATCACCCCCCCCACCTCCCCCAACCCAATCTCCGAAAACACTTGGCGGCCATCTTGAATTGATAATTATTATGCTGGCACTGACGGTTCCGGTTCTCAATACGAAAGAAACTGCTGGAACCGATTCTAGAACCGGTACCTAATATTAACTGACAATGTCGTATAATTGTTGTCTAATGCTGTTTTAAAGCCTTAATTTGCCGTCTGGGACGAACAGCAAGTGCATTAAATATAAGACACACAGACACACAAACTAATATTGGTGGAACCGTTTCCTTGGAATTAGAATCGGTTCTCACCTCCGAACTGGCGGTTACAAGTATTAAGAAATATATTTGACGGAAAAGAATTAATGGGTGTGGTTATGAACAAACTCTTGACTAATACCTAATAAAGGATATCTCACGATTATAATAAAGCCCCCTCAGTTTAATAATAAAGGCTCCCTCACGTTGATAATAAAGGCTCCCTCACGTTGATAATAAAGGCTCTCTCACGTTGATAATAAAGGCTCTCTCACGTTGATAATAAAGGCTCCCTCACGTTGATAATAAAGGCTCCCTCACGTTGATAATAAAGGCTCCCTCACGTTGATAATAAAGGCTCTCTCACGTTGATAATAAAGGCTCCCTCACGTTGATAATAAAGGCTCCCTCACGTTGATAATAAAGGCTCCCTCACGTTGATAATAAAGGCTCTCTCACGTTGATAATAAAGGCTCCCTCACGTTGATAATAAAGGCTCCCTCACGTTGATAATAAAGGCTCCCTCACGTTGATAATAAAGGCTCTCTCACGTTGATAATAAAGGCTCCCTCACGTTGATAATAAAGGCTCCCTCACGTTGATAATAAAGGCTCCCTCACGTTGATAATAAAGGCTCCCTCACGTTGATAATAAAGGCTCTCTCACGTTGATAATAAAGGCTCTCTCACGATTATAATAAAGGCTCCCTCACGTTGATAATAAAGGCTCCCTCATTTTAAGGGGATATTGGTAGTATGCTTTTGGTACATTGAATCTCCTTAAAGCAGAGTTGAGCAACGTTTTGATGTCTCGGGCCGGATGTGATTATTACGATAACAGGTGAAGTGATATGCCCAATATGCAATATATATAATTGTAATTCCTTTCCAAATGTATACTACTGTGTAAGAAATAATGAATTCATATGTAAATATTTGATTCGTGTAATTATGATTTCCTTACATAACAAAAATTAAATTAATATAAATGAACAAACTAAGCAGAAATATGTTTGAAATCGCCCGTCAGCACCTTGACTCCTACAAAATGTACGAATTCCTTCCTCAGAGAACCACCAACACTAAACACAAGTTACCCAGGTTGGAAACAAAACAAAACATGTAACTTAAATACAGTTAACGTGACATGTACTGTACACACACACACACACACACACACACACACAGAAAAACAAAGACAGTGATAAAATGAAAAACTGTAGTGTGTGTATATATTTATCTCAGAAATATGTACCGGTTTAGGTCAAGTTACCTTACCAGACCTTGAACATTATATACGTGTTTTGAGTAGATTCCATTGGTTATATATAGATGACACATAGTGTAGTTACGTAACTGTGAAAATGTATATGTTGTACAGGCCACACAAAAGTATACGTCACCGTTATACCTCGATAACATTTACTACATAAATATATTCCTTCTAACTAACTCCTTTAAGAACCCTGTGATCGTGTATGAAACTTGGTGGCTTCTAATTCCTCCTGACTATGCCACAAAACAAGCTCCTTAGGGTTCAGACAGCTTGAGGAACTTCAACAACAACAACAACAACAATAAGCTCCTTCCGTATAGATGGTGTTTCGTGGCAATGTTTGAAGGACTTACTAACCTCCAATTTTCTGACAACATCACGTGGGTCCTTAATCACCTCCATGGCCCCAGTATTGCCTGTAGTGATGTGGGCAATACTTTAAAGGGTTTTGGGCGCCACTTCTACCCTTGCCACTAGCTATTAGTTCTTCACTTATCCTTCCTTTCTTTCTATTTCCTCTCTACTTGCTGTCTCCCATCTCTATCACCTTCTTCTGGCGCTAAATGACCTCGTTATTACGGCGCCGACTCTCAATCAATCAATCAATTTTTAATCACCTGGCTACACATTAAAGGGGTAGTACAGTGTAGGTAAAGCTGGAGTAACTTATTCCTCTTAACTATTCCAAGCAACAGGCCATCATTATTTATGTTAATCTGCTTCTGTTTCCTTGCATACGTTGGAGGAATCAAGAGTCTCTGATGTATCGTACCAAAAATAGACTATCCCCTTTAAATATTATCCAAGACTTAACTTAATCTGTTGTTTGTCGGTTGATTGATGCAGAATTTTAACCTGTAAACATAATTGGTGTTTCCCTTTGACAATAGAAATCGTTTGGTATTACTACCCCAATTAATCCCAGAATTAAAACGTTAAAGGCCTCAGCATCTACCTGAAGCATAATGTGTGTGTGTGTGTGCGTGTGTGTGTGTGTGCGTGCGTGTGTGTGTGCGTGTGTGCATGCGTGTGTGTGTGTGTGTGCTTTGTCTCTACGTGTACTTGTGTAATGGGGAATTTCTTGGTTGACGACGCATTACTTTATTCTCGACTTTATTCAGTCTTTGTTTATTGTTCTTGTGAAGTGAATTTGATTTTTTAAACCACAAACTCTGTCATTGTCCTTGAGAGATTTTGTGTCCATTATTGGTGTACTAATGGGTAATAATTGGTGTAATTATTTGTCCTGTATTGGTGTCGATACAGATACAGATTTTATACGCGTATTTTTTTTATGCTCCGAGTTTGGATATACTGTGTAGGCATTATGAAACCCGTTACCTAGGCCCAGGTCAACTACTACCCACCACCCCTCCCACACACACACACACACACACACACACACACACACACACACACGTCACGACACTTCCGTAAATATTATACAGTCGAACCTAAAAATATAAAATTAATATTACTTCTATTTCTGACCCTTGTTTTATTTGTTTTTGTTTTTTTGTATTTTTTATCATCTGCGTCTCAGATTTCTTGGCTCGTATTCATACTGTCCTGAGAGATGAGTGTGTGTGTAGTGTGTGTATTTATATAGTGTAAACCATGTGTTGTACTCCCATTTTATATATATATATATATATATATATATATATATATATATATATATATATATATATATATATATATATATATATATATATATATATATATATTACCATAAACATATCGACTTGTGTATTAATTAACTAAAGGAAGTAAGTGCAGATCATCCCTCTAAACTATAATAAAAGTCTAAAGTCTAAACTATATTTCCAAGCAACGGATCACCATTTATTTTTGTTCATCTGGTCCCGCTTCCTGGCAAACTTTGGATAAATCGAGTGGCTGCAATGAACCAAAAAGTATATAATTGTGTGTGTGTGTGTATGTTTGTGCTGAGAGAGAGAGTGTGTGTCTGTACTGAGAGTGTGTGTGTGTGTGTGTGTGTGTGTGTGTGTGAGAGAGAGAGAGAGAGAGAGAGAGAGAGAATTATTATAGGCTACTCACTTCCCTCTTAGCGAATGTCACTGGATTCCGTGACTTCATTTCGTGACGGGGTTGTACAGTGTGTGTGTGTGTGTGTGTGTTTGTGTGTGTGTGTGTGTGTGTGTGTGTGTGTGTGTGTGTGTGTGTGTGTGTGTGTCGATACAGATATAGATTTCCAGCCTTCCCTCTCATGCTGCCAACTCAAGCAGGCTAATGGTTGTATAATCATTGAATAGTTGGATATATAGAGAGAGAGAGAGAGAGTAACACAGATTGAGAGAGAGAGAGAGTAACACAGATTGAGAGAGAGAGAGAGAAACACAGATTGAGAGAGAGAGTAACACAGATTGAGAGAGAGAGAGAGAGGGGAAAGGGGGGGTAGGGGAGACACAGAGTAACAACTTTTGAGAGAGAGAGAGAGAGAGAGAGAGAGATTGACTCACATTCCTCTGCCAGTTAGTTGTCCTCTAGGCTACACCTGTGAGCTCCATCTAATGTGCCAGGATGTGTGTGTGTGTGTGTGTGTGTGTGTGTGTGTGTGTATTTTCGTTTACGAGTGCGTATATTATGCAGATTACTATGTTTGTGTATTCTTCTGTGTGTGTGTGTGTGTGTGCGTGTGTATGTGTACATTTTCGATTATGAGTACGTATATAATTATGTAGATTAGCATGTGGGTGTATTCATCTGTGTGTGTGTGTGTGTGTATTACTGTTTCTATAGGGTACTAGGTGCGTGTGTATAGGCTATAGTGTGTGTGTGTGTAAGTTAATCAGCTTAAGTAACTCTTAATGTGTGTGTGTATGTAAAGAGATACAAAGGTGAAGGAAATTAAGTAGTAAAAGATTAATGAAGACAAACAAAGCCATCACGACAGAGAGAGAGAGAGAGAGAGAGAGAGAGAGAGAGAGAGAGAGAGAGAGAGAGAGAGAGAGAGAGAGAGAGAGAAATGAAAACCCCATATTAATTATTGTGATTCAAAACAAGTGTATCATTAATAAGATAAAATTATTTTTGTCATATGTAAATGAGAAAGTATTTATATTTGTCAAAATGGTGGATTGAAATAACACTGATAAACTAAATCATTCATATCCAGGTTTTAATAATTAATTCTGAAATCATCCATCTTTAAACAGAACACATTTTTCCTAAGTATAGAGGACATATTTATAAAAGAGGTTACAGAGGATCTCAGCTATCATTAATTCGGGATCCCATTCATGCTCCAATACTCACCACACCGATCACTGTTACAGACGGTGTGAATGAATATGTATGTGTGTGTTTACGTGTTTTAGAATGTCTCCTGTGGTGTCAATAAAGATCAACATTTAGATTACTAGGATCAACAAGCACAGGTTGTTTTGGGGTGTAAATATACCGTAATCTTTAATGATGTTTCGTGGCAATATTTGAAGGACTCATTTACCTCCAATTTTCTGAGGCTTTCATTAGGTTTCACGAGTTATATTAAGGGACTCTGTGATGTAATAAGAAAATTGGAGGTGAGAGAGTCCTTCAAATATTGCCACACAACACATAAACACACCTATATGGAAGGAGCTTGTTTATATCTTGGCCTAGTCAGGAGGAATCAGAAGCCTCCAATTCTCGTACAAGATCACAGGTTCCTTAAGGAGACTGTCTTGTTGGTAAAATGGAAGGCTACTGATTCCTCCTAACCATCCCAGAAAACAGATGTTCTCAGTGGTACCAACAGGGGATGTGTTTCGTGGCTTAGTTTGGAGGAATCACAGACCTTCAAGTTCACCAAGAAACCAATCTCTCTTTAAATAATTGCACAAAACAGCGAGTCATGGCACTGTACTTTTGTCTTTGATAGTACAACGTTTCGGCACTGTACGTATACTAGTACCGTACTCTCCTCAAAGTTATTTAAGTCTCTTCATATTATTTAATACACTTGTTCTGAAGTTCTGTGAAGGGTTTTCCATGTTATTCCCAATTTATAAGAATGTGGTTTTCATATCTATAGAGAAAGAGTAATAGCAACACAGAAAGGGAGAGAGAAAGAGCTAGGAATGTGATTGATGTGGGTACTCTCTCTCTCTCTCTCTCTCTCTCTCTCTCTCTCTCTCTCTCTCTCTCTCTCTCTCTCTCTCTCTCTCTCTCTCTCTCTCTCTCTCTCTCTCTCTCGGGTCCTTGTTGTATATAGATAGCCAGACCAACCCAGCGGTATTTTTTTCTCTCTCTCTCCAACTGGTGCGTGGTGTGCCGGGGATAAAAATACACAAACCAGCTTTACGTCGGTCGGTTGATCCTGCGTGTGTTTGTGTGTGTGTGTGTGTGTGTGTGTTGATATCTGTTTTCATATTCGGTTTCCAGTTTGTCCTGTGTGTGTGTGTGTGTGTGTATGTGTGTGTGCTTAGATGTATGTGATATCTGTTTTCATCATTCTGTCACTTACTATTTAATTATTATTTGACATGTTTGTGTGTGTGTGTGTTTTCATAATATGTGTCCAGTTATTTATCTATTTGTGTGTATGTGTATGGGTGTATGTGTTTGTGAACGTGTGTGTGTGTGTGTGTGTGTGTGTGTTTTGAGATAAATGTCATGTTATCTCTTCATCATTCTGTCTCCAGCTATTTATCTCTGTGTCTCTGTTCTTATTTCTCCTTTTATTTATTAAGTTTTATATCTTGTTTACCCTCTTTATTTCTCTGTTTTTATTTCCTTTTATTTATTAAGTCTATTCTTTTTTTTATTCTCTTGTTTACTCCCAGTTGTCTGTCTCTTTCTATATTTCTCTGTCTCGTAATTTTCCTCAGTACTTATTTATTTTCCTCGTTTTCTGCCTGACTGTCTCGTTCCCTGTCTGGTGTTTGTTGTGGTTGTTGTTGTAGTGATGGTGGTGGTAGTTGTTGTAGTGATGGTGGTGGTTGTGATAGTTATTGGTGGTAGTGGTTGTTGGTGGTTATGATGGTGGTAGTAGTTGTTGTTATTGATAGTTGTGATAGTGAATAGTAAAGATGATAATTATATATAAGGCACAAACACAATGGAACACTATTATTTTTATTCCATTTTATTTACATTTTATCTATCTTATTTTTCTTTTCTTTTTCTTGGTTGATAAAGGGCATGAGGTCAGTAATAAGTGTGCTGGGTAGGCCTAATGTGAACCTCACGTAGACGCCAGATAGGCCTAACATAAAACAGGAACTTCCCTAAGATAATAGTACCACCAAGGTCTAAAGTTTTCCCAGAATAACACTTTAGGCTCGTTTCTTCGTATCGTGAAATATCCTAGAATAACACTTTAGGCTCGTTTCTTAGTATCATAATATATTGATCTTCATCGTCATATTTCTCCGTATCGTCATATTTTTATCTATATAATAATATGATCGTAACATTTTGATCTTGGGGAGGGGGATCTTCATTCGGAATAGAGGCTGGGGGACGGAGGAAGCCATAGTTTAACCAGAGGACGGACGAACACATTTTTTAGGGACCCTGTGATCGTGTATGAGAGCTTTTATAGTGGCTTCTGAATCCTTCTAACTGTGCCACGAAACAAGCTCCTTTAATTAATGTAGAGGTGGTGTTTGTTTCGTGGCAATGTTTGACGGACTCTTTAACCCCAAAATGTCTTACTACACCACTTGGGTACTTAATGGGGTATACATTTTTTATTTTTTATTTTTATCTATTATTCATATTTGATTTTTTTAATTTTTCATTTTTTTTTTTTTTTTTTTTTGAGGAATCAGTAGCTTATTTATAATTCACTTTTGTTACATTGGAGTGCCTTGATTCCTCCAACGTATGCCACGAAACAGGACCATATGAACAAAAAAAAAAATAATGGTGTTCTGATGCTTGGAATAGGTTGGAGGATTAAGTTGTTCCAGATTTACCAACACAAAATTAAATAAAAACTTTATAATAATTATGTGCCTGCCCCCCATGACCCCCACCCCACCCCCATTAAAGTCTACGGGTGTCTCAATCATGGTTTAAATTCAGAGCTCCCCTTTTTTTTTTTTTTTTTTTTTTTTTTTTTTTTTTTTTTTTTTTTTACTATATTCACACTAAGAAATAATAGTTAAATAAGGAGGTGTGATAACTTTTGTTGGTGCATTATTGGAGTGCCTATATTCCTCCATAGTATGCCAGGAAACAGGACCATGGGTTAACAGAAGTAGTAAGGATTGCTTGTTTGTTGTTAGGACTAGTTTGGAGGAATCAGTTGCTCCAGATTTACCAACGCTATATATACTAACTACTTATTTAATTATATTCACTGTAATGATAACAATACACTTTTATTAGTAGTACGGAAATAATAATAATAATAATAATAATAATAATAATAATAATCGTTTAGTAATAGTGGTAGTAGCTATAATAATAATAATAATAATAATAATAATAATAATAATAATAATAATAATACTGCATGGTTTAATAGAAATAGTAGGGTATAGGACAAGGTATAATCCCATTCTCTCATGTGACGCGCTCATTGGGTACAACTTGGCTCTCGGTATAGCTGTGTGTGTGTGTGTGTGTGTGTGTGCCTCTGGACTTGGCACTGGTATGGGGGCACAAGGGGGGGGGGGATAGGGAGAGGATGTGGGGGGTGCAGTAATGGAGAGGGATATGATGTGGGGTGGAGGAGGAATGGAGGGGAGGGGGGAAAGGAGAGGGAAATGAGGTGGAGAGGGAAATGAGGTGGGGTGGAGGAGGAGAGAGTAAGAGAGAGGACAGTGTGGTGGGGAGGGAGAGGAGAGAGTAATGGAGAGGGAAATGAGGTGGAAGGGAGAGGGGTATACAGGGGGAAGGGGAAAGGGAAGTGTGGTGGGGGGAGGAGGGAGGGATGCGAGGAAGAAAAGGAGGGAAGGAAAGGAAAGAAAAGAAGGACGGGAAGAGGAGACTGAAGAAGAATGTGAGGTGGAGGGAAGGGGAGGAGAGATTAATGGAGAGGAAAGTGTGGTGGGGAGGGGGAAGAGATTAATGGAGAGAGGAAAGTGTGGTGGGGAGGGGGAGAAGAGAATAAGAGAGAATTGTGGTGGGTAGGAGGAGAGAGTAATGGAAAGGGTAGTGCGGTGGGGAGGGGGAGGAAAGAGTAAGAGAGAGGGAAGTGTGGAGGGGAGGGGGAGGAGAGATAAATGGAGAGGGAAGTGTGGTGGAAAGGAGGGGAGAGGAGATAGTAATGGAGAGATGGACAGAGGAAAGTGTGGTGGGGAGAGAGAAGAGAAAGAAAAGTGTGGTGGGGAGGAAGAAGAGAGTAATGGAGAGAGTGAAATGTGGTGGGGAGATTAATGGAGAGAGAGAGAAGTATGTTGGGTAGGAGGAAGGAACACATGACACCGGAAGAGCAGGTGTATTATAAGTGTTAATTTGACACTACATACAAAAGGTGGACAGGACATGTGTGTGTGTGTGTGTATGTGTGAGAGAGAGAAAGATAAAAAAAAGCGTGTGAGTGAGATTGAAAAAATGTAAGTGTGAGAGAGAGAGAGACAGAGACAGACAGAGAGACAGACAGACAGACAAAAACGGGACAACACATCCAATAGGTCAACACACATCAGGAAGTTGGGGAGGGAGGGAGAGAGGAGGACAGTGTAAGGAAGAGGACAGGGAGGGTGTGGTACCTAACCTAGCCTACACGAGACAGTGAACATCAGGAAGTAAACAAACACTGTACAGCAAAGGTAGGCAGGCAGGCAGGCAGTGAGTGAGTGAGTTAGTGGACGTGGGAAAGACACAACACAGTATTATTATTATTATTATTTTTACTTCTCAAGGCTCTTTATTTTTCATGCTAACATCTATTTTCTCTCGTCTCGTCTCCCTTGTCCTTCGTTCTCCGTTCTCAGGCCAAGATTGCACCGTGTCTATTCGCTGGCGCCACCTAACTCTGTGAGAACAGCTGATGTAGTATAGAGGGACGGAGGAAGCATTGTTGTTTGAACTGAAGGACGGAGGAAAACGTGATTGGGCGATACCTGCTTCAAGGTCTACGAGCGCACGCAGATTCATGACTCCCGCAACACACACACACACACACACACTTACTCAAACTCTCTCTCTCTCTCTCTCTCTCTCTCTCTCTCTCTCTCTCTCTCTCTCTCTCTCTCTCTCTCTCTCTCTGTATATTTATAAGCCCAATGTGTCCTTACTACAAGTTTTAATTATTCTCTATTTGTAGTTAAAATAAATTCTTTCTCATTATATATATTTCCACTCATGCAATTTGGCTTTTCCCCAGTTTTGCCTTCCCTCAGTGAGTCGTCCTAAGGTTATGTTCTTCCTCCAACGCCTCATACACTTATTATCCATTCAGCTACCTACCTATACCTACCTTTTACCACATATGTACAGTATATTGAGCACCAATTTGTAGCATGACACTTCCCCATTTCTCTACCTAATGTCCCTCTATGAATCCCCATGCTTGCCTTCGTGTCATAAGAAAAAAAAAAAACACAAGTTCTTCTAGGCTTGTAAGTGCTTGCTGTTTCCTATTGTAATAATGATAATAATAATAGAGTCCTCAAGGTAACGGAACTTCACACCATCTGACTCCCAGCGTACAGGATATATAATATACATAATGTGTCAATGAGGAAGGACAACCACAGCCGATTTAGACTTTAAAAAATATATAATAATAATAATAATAAACAAGCCAGCCAGATATCAACTTAGATCTTTGGTGCAAGTTTCCATTGTAATATATTAAATTATAACTTGGATATAACTTCCTTTTACTCCTCAAACTTGCGGGACTCCCCTGTTTGTTTATTTTCTCCATCACTTGATTTAATTTAATTTTAATGGACCCTGTGATCGTGTATGAGAATTGGAGGCTTCTGATTCTTCCTGACTATAACACGAAACAAACTCCTTCCATGTAAGGTGTGTTTCGTGTCAATATTTGAAGGACTCATTTACCTCCAATTTGTATACAACATCACAGGGTCCCTTAACTTATTCCAGGGATCGACTTCAAACTTGTCAGGACAGTATTCCCAAAGTTATGTTCTGACCCGAACCAAATAATATCTTCCTTCTCTTCATTGCTTGTTGTCTCTCCTATATATTCTTCTCTTTCCTTAGTGCTTCTTGTCTTATCTATCCTTCATTTTCCTGTGTTCGTTGTCTCGTCTATCCTTTTTCCTTCGTGATTGTTGTCCCTCCTGTCTGTCTCCTTTTTCCTTATGGCACAAGGTCTGTCTGGCTGGGCCTAATCATAACACCGTTTACTTTTCCCGCACTGTAATCTGTCCCTAAAGTAACGGGCGCCATAATTGTAAAGAGGTTTGATTATAAAAACATAACGTGGATAATATTTTTTCCCCGAATTATATTCTGTCTTACTTCTATCCCTTAAACAAATTTGATTGGGCTTATACTCCTTGTTGGCACATTTGCAAGCATTTTCAGGCTAACTTTTTGGGAGAATCTATTTTTGATAAATTGGAAAGCTACTAATTCCTCCAAACTATCCCAGGAAATATATCACCACAAACTTTCCCAACATAGTTTGCAGGACAGAAGCCCTACAATTTACCGCCAAGAGTTTCTTCCCTTAACCACAGGGATACCTTTGATCCCTCTATTAAACTAACTACAAAATTCAACCTTCCTTATTAGTTCCCTCCTTGCCTAACCCTTTTATTTTTTTTGCTTACCTTAATTCCCGCCTTGAGCCTAACCTAATTTGACCTACTTTAGTTCCCTCCTTAAACCTAACCAAATTTCACTTAGTTCCTTCCTTAATAAACCTAACTAGATTTGACTTACCTTAGTTTCTTCTTTGTTGACACATATGCACGCCGCCCTCCTGATATATCCCTCTTCATCGGTGAGTCTCCGTCGTATACACCCACTCTTATTCTTAGTAGACACACTACCTCTGCTGCTGCTGTTACTGCTGCTGCTGAGTTTGGTGAAGTTCTTGAACACCCAGCCACTACAGGTGTTCTGATTTGCTGAGTCTGCGATGGCATTTGTACTGGTACTTAGAGTTCTCAGAGAAGTAGCTACCGTGGTGTTGGCGTTCGTGCTGCTGACGGGAACTACCTGGGTGTAGTAATAATTATTATTGTCTTGGTACGTGAGGTTTGTAGACGGGTGTGGGCAGGAGGAGGAAGACGACGACGGGGACGCTGAGTAGGATGATGGTGAGCGATTACACAGCTCCTGGTGGTGGTGAAAAGTATTGCTAAGTGGATTATCGAGTGTTTTGCTGACGTCTACTAGTGATGGTTGTGGTTGTGGTGGTGTGGCTGAGGATAACTTTCTTGGGAGGGAAATTTCATCGAGTGTGTTGACGTTGAGACTGCCTGAGGTGGCCTGTGCATGCATCCTCGAGCGTGCTGATACCACGCCTTCAACCTCCTCCTTCCCCGTCAGTAGCTTTACCACACGTTTGTTGTAGTTTTGTTGGGTGATGGGGAATTTAGGGGAGACTGAGGCGAGAGATAAGTATGGCTGATAGTAGTTTGAAGGAAATGGTACCGTGTCACCAAGCAGGGTGTTAGCGTAGTAGCATGTAGATTCGGAAGACGTTTTGTTTACACGTGTGGGAATGGGTGTATACACGAGGTGACGGTAAGGCAGCTGGTGTTGGGGTGCAGCAGGTGGTTCATGGGGTGAGTTGTTAGACCTCCACCAGTACACTCCCTCACACGCAACGGCAGTCATTTGGCTATAATGTATACATTCCAATGCATATGAAAGAATATGATGCAACTGTGGGCCAACACCTTAAGCTCAGTTTCTCGAGCGAAGGCGGCAATGAAACACTTTTTCTAAGGTAAGAATGTTTATTTCTCAACACTTATGAGTGTGCAATTTAAAAGCCTGATTATACTGTTTCACTGCTTTCAATTGCACTATTTCAAAAGAGAAATCTGCTTTACAAAGTGCTGATTTCCTATGACTGAGAAAGCAACTTTTAAGAGATACTACCGTACCCTATATAGCGATATAAACTATACAGTAACGGGAGAAACTCTCTTTATATGCATCAAATTTTAATTAGAATTGCACATACGGAGTCACTTTCACTATATAAGTGATCACTCAGCCCACAGCGCACAATTCTACATACTCCACCATTCCCACACCAACAAGTGTACTGAAGAATGTTACGTCCATGTCAGTGCCAGGCCAGCCTTGACTACACTTCCTCGCTGCTGACGTCATGGTCGCCACACACGGGTTGGTGTTGGTGGTCGACACACACTGCTCTATCAGCTGGAACTGTAAACACGTAAATGTGAACCTATAGTCTTCCCTTATCTACATTAATACACATCACTAACCTAAATCCATATATAAACCACTTTTATAAAAATTGATAGTTTTATTACTGTATCCAAGTAATTATTTAAAAGTGAATATAATATTGTGTTTGTATAATAATATGAATAATATAGGTTTAAGTTTGATATAGTCTGTGGTGGCTGGTGATTGGCTGACATGACCGCCATATTCACCAGAGAATGCTAGGAAAGTTCCCAGGTTCTCTACGTTATTAAGGTTTGATATTTCTTACTAAGTATATCCTCTAAGGTGACCGTACCATAGATTATTGATATACAATTGATGGGGCGTAGGTAGACACGAGTAATTATTTTCTTGGGTCTAACAACAAGAATAGAGATGGAAAAACCATTAACTCTAAAACATGGGGTGGACGTATGCAAGAAGAACATTATTTTGTGGTGTACACGATGGCATGGTACCAGTACGATGGCCCTGTTGTTGATTGTCTGTGGAGTCGTCGTATTCGGCCGTATGTAAGAAGAATATTATTTTGTGGTGTAGACGATGGCATGGTACCGGTACGATGGCTCTGTTGATTGTCTATGGAGTCCGACGTTGTATTGGTACCCCACCATCGTAGACACCATAAACGTTCTTGCATACGATCCACTAACTATACCTTGTTTTTTTATATATTCAGAATTCTGTGATGAATTAACTGTTCAAGTTCATATGCAAATTTAGTCTGTTCAAGTTCATATGTAAGTTTAATCGGTTCAAGTTCAAAGTTCCTGAGCTACAGGTTAGGTTAGGTTAGGTAGGGTTTGGTTAGCTTTATCAATACTCAGTGGAATTATTATCTTGAGGAAATGTATTATTCGTTAGATGTTTCAGTTTTAAGATACGACTTATTTCTGTAGCGGAGAGACGAACTGAGGTCGGGCGGACAGTGTTACCAAATCTCCTTGGCGAAATAACAAAAGGGCCTTTATGAGGTTTTGTATATTACGCCTAACCCACCCAATCTAGTTACTTTTAGCTGCTATCCACAGAATCTAATTTATTTCTAAAGGTCGCAAAGGACATTAGGTTAAGTCCCGAAGGACATTAGGTTAAGTACCGAAGGTTATTAGGTTAGCTCCCGAAGGACATTAGATTAACTTCCTGTAGTCTGCTAAGGTTAGGTCCCGGTAGTCTGCTACGGTCCGAATTAGGTCAGGTCAGGTCAGGTCTGCTTAATTCTAAAACAAACTAATACTATTTGTGCTCGCCAAAAATTGGAAAACTCGAGCCAACTTTTACCGAGAGCTGGGTGATGGGGTATGGCTAAAATAGGATATTTAGACAAGAGATGGACGTTAAAATAAAACGAATCGCATGAAAAACTATAGGAAAAAAATATTTTGTCTGAAATTCTCGCACATGTGTTACTCGAAAAATTACCGTTTACTGTATTCAAGTTCATATGTAAGTTTAATCTGATCCAAGTTCATAATATTATGTATAGTATGAGGAACCTTGGTGTTGAAATTTAATGACCTTGATAGAGTGGCTTTATCAGAGATTATGTTGCTATCTATGTAAACTTGTGTAAATAGGATGGCTATTATGAAGCAAGAATATATTTGTGTAAGGAAAAAATTAATTAAATGTAAATTGGGATAAGTTAGGTATTACTGTATTTGATTTGATGTGACTTCTACAACAGACTAATACATAAGTGGTAGTCTAACTAACATTTGCGACAGAAATATATTTGATTTTTGTGAAGAACAGTGTATTTCCAGCTTTTATTTTTTTTTTTGCAGATGCTTTTGGTTTTGTTATGATTTTACTATATTATTGTGACTAAATAACATTCAGCTTAATCCTAACCTATCCCCAAGAGTTGCCCACTTAACATTTGTTTTGTTCCTGTTTTATACATACTGTACCAGTATTTTTAGGGTATTCATATTTTTACAGCATCAAAGTGTGAGAAAATACTTGTTTGGTACTATACGCATCCCGTATCCCAACGATATTGGGAGAGAGGTGGTCATTTGGGAGTTTGGGTTGGGTGATAGCCTATATTTTAAGATGGCTAATTATTTATGATGAGCCGTAAACACTGAGGAGTTTGATTATACAATAGGGATTTTTAATTCAGTCCAAATTGTGGTATAGTAATCTCTCATTTTGAACTTCTTGTGGGTGTGTATTATACCATTTGCTATGAATCCGTGTATAGGAAACCCTCATTGTACATTGGGTTTATGTGTGTGTAATGTGCAGTTGAGGGATTACTGTAGTCTACACAGATTCATGACAAACAGTTCAACACACACCTATAACACTAGTGAAAAACAAGGGTGTACTGTATCTGGAGAGCTAGTTTGTGCTTTGACCAGAAGTCCCTCATTCCAGATCAGTTTCTGGTTCTGGAGTTTTACATAGGACACATAGTTACTGTAACTACCATATCTTTTTGCTGCCATTACCTACACAAGTGAAGTGGTTGACAGAGAATAGAAAAGGGAACACAGGACAATCCTTCACTCTGCAACATCATGCCTATTGATGTGTGAAATTTTAATCATACTGTATATTATTTCACCCTCACTTACTCTTATTCAAATATCTGCATCATTATGCCTATTGATGCATGTACTGTAATCCTGATCATAGTGTATATTGTATAATTCACCCTCACTCACATACGCTCATTCATATATCAATAACATTAAGCCTATTAATGATTGCTGGAATACTAATCATACTGTACCATATATTATTTCAGAAGTGTGAGCAAGTCTGGAGGCCACATAGATGACCCTTGGGACCATGAACCATGACACTGACAAAGATGACCTCATACAGGTAAAAACTGGTGTTAATATAGCCTCTGTTCACATAAAAGTAAAGTTTAAGAAGAGCCACAGAAATGGAAAACACAATTTTTTCCTAACTTTTTTGGATGATCCATCATTCTCAATATTTATGCTGTATAGTACAGTACTGTATATTGAAATATACGAGACACAGTGCATTTTGACCATGTTTGATTCCCCCATCATGAGGCTGGAGTGAGAGGTAAAACAAGAAAATTGCGCATTAAATAATTAAGATTTATATATTCGAAAGTTAGTCTGACTTTCCCTGACCAAACCTAACCTAATCTGGACCATGGCAAACTACAGGGATCAAACCAGGGCAGACTAGCAGGACCTACCCTGGACAAACATAGTCAATGCTCTGTCGCATTGAAAATGATTTCATAAAGTAAAAACAACCACCAACCAAAATATGAAGGAAATTGGTAAGTAACTTACTTTTCTGTGGCTCTTAACTATTGCCCACATAATTTGTGATTTAGGGAAGAAAACTGGAGCGGCAGTCACAGGGCTATCAATTGTGCCACACAACAGTCCGGCTGCCAGTCGTTGTTTTGGCAAAAATGTATCGGTTGATGACATGTAAACTCAAGACATTCACACAGTTATTTGTTATTCTTGTATTGCAGCTAGAGCCATTGATACATCAGGTGAGCGGGCATTCGTCTATGTTTGTGCTGGATGATGTCACAGTATGCAAGCCACTTATTGGTCGGGAATACTGCTTCTATCGTACCCTTCCCCCGGAGATGAAAAAGTATACCCCGGACTTCCGAGGCTCGTTGCAAGTGCTGCTGCAGGAGGTTGGGGAAGGACTGTCACTGGCAGCATTACCAAATGAACAGATGTCTTCAATACGAAGCAACTTAGGAACACTTAAACCAGGGTTAGTGCAAAGTTTGTTTATCTGCAACTGACAGTTGTGTCTAGTGCAGAGTCTTAAGCTCTCTTGTTTGTTGAAACTTGTGAACATTTATTTACAAAAATTCAGTGTTCATGTGAATGTCTGTAACTTAAACCCCCTACAAATGTTGAGAACTACTGTATACAGTTGTATTGAATTTTAATATTTTTCATTTAACTAAAATCACAACCTCTAAACCTGTCTTGTAATATATTCTAACCCTACATTAATATTTTCCAGAAATATGCTATAAGTAAATATTGAACCCCAGTTTGTTTGTGTCTTTTTCTATTGGTGTCCTGTATCTCTTATGTCTTTCAGTAGACGATGTGTGCGGAGAGTTAGCTCAAGCAGCATCGAGTATGAGAGTGAAGGGGAGGAAGAAACAGCTTCTGGTGCAAAGGGTGGTGAAGCTCTTTCTACAACACATCCTGACACACACAACCCTTGGCTAGAGCAGTGCCACCAAACCACCCTAAACAAGCTCAAGCAGAAGTCACAACCTTCCAATGTTGTAGGTGAGATGTCTGTTTTAGCTCTAATTGTTCTAATGATAAGTGTACAGTACTTTATTGGCCAGGTGCAAGTAAAGTCACAGGAGTTCACACAGCTTCATGACCAACATCTATTCCATGATTTTTCTTCTATATAGCATTGTTGAGGGATAACCTTTCAAGCCGATGCAGTCTGGAACAGTATGCCTGGTTCACCATAAACAGACTCAAAATAGCACCTACCAAGTCAACTAGACCACTGCTACATACCACACTTCACCATAAACAATACAACTATACCACACACACACACACACACAAAATACTTGGCATAACATGCAACACATCACAAACATAAAAAACAATTGCACACAAAAATCACTTGCCAGCACAAGATTTGGACACAACATAGAAACCACAACCACAGTGTACAAACAATGTATCCGATCAGTAATAGATTATGCAAGCCCTGCCTGGGCCTCAAACTTCACTGAAACTCATCTCAACACCCTTCAGACCATACAGAACAGAGCCCTAATGATAATCACAGGCTGCCCAGCTACCACCAACACCATTAAACCAGTCTCCAGAATCATATCCATACTCAAATCACTCACCAATCCATCCTAACACTCAAGAACAACACTCCGCTGCTTGCACAACCTTCTGACATCGACCCATGTGAATCCTCCCTTTCCAGTGAGGACAGAGTCCACCTGGCCAGGCTGCGATGTGGCCACCACCCAGCTCATCTGACATATCAGAAGCTGGATGGAGCCATTGTGAATGCCTGTCCAAATTGCACTATAGCACCTCACTCTATTAAACACATTATGGAAGACTGCAATGCACACAACAACACTCGCCAACAACACAACATACACTCTTTGAGGGCACTGTGGGAAAGCCTGGATCAGGCCATGGCCTTTCTCAGGGGCTCGGGACTGCTCAACCAGACAGCTTGAAGAACTTCAACAACCACCTTCCATTGTGCTTATGTCCTCTGTAGAGTTCATTAATCACAATATCTTTTCTTGCTTTCTCTTTACTGTTGATAGAAGAGGGACATTAGGAGTTAACTCTGTCCTGAATACTAGAAAAGCCCATTTTCATTCATACTGGTATGTTTTTTCTTTTTTTCCTTAGAAATGAAACAATAATTCCTTTTTTCTTATCTGCAGAGTGTATAATGCTGGAAAATTTGACATTCAAGTACCGCTACCCATGTGTGCTGGACCTGAAAATGGGAACGAGACAGTATGGAGATGATGCCCCAGAGAGCAAACGCAAAAGTCAGACTGCAAAGGCTGCCAACACCACCACAATCACATTAGGGGTTAGATTAGCTGGCATGCAGGTATTTATCTCAATAAATATTTTGTATGTATGTGTAGTGTTACTTACCATGAGTGGGATGTAGTCTGTACCAGTGCAGTATAGACCTATGTATAATTCTGTACAGCATTTAGTATAATATATACAGTAGTAGCCACACGGATGAAACTTGGCATCAGTGTTGTCAAATGAGGTGGAATTACTCTGTGCACTGGGTAATTCAGCTTCATTCTTTATGTTAAAATCAGTCGGGTAATGTTACAAGATAAAAGCAGAAAGATATAATAAGGTAAATATACATTATGAACAAACTGCAGGGTGTTTATGAATTCTTGCCATAGGTTATATATTATTTCCTTAATGATACGTAGCCGATAAATTGAAATTAAATAGGGCCAGAACTACTGAAAGCTTTTCATGTAATAAAGAATAACATGATAGCAAGGGAAGATGATTAGAGAAATTAGATGGTAAAATCTGAACACTATGCCCTACATTATGTATCTAGATACATTTAAACAATTAATAGAATTATTAATAAATTATGATTGAGTGGCTACTATGCATTGGTTTTTGGCTTATCAAGGATATAAATTTACTGTTAATAAAACTCACCTGCTTATTGGGCTTGAAAGTGGCAAGTTGGACCATTCTATGGATTTATTTCTATCATTTTAGCAGGGGTGCAGAGTCGGATTAAAAAAATTCCGTCTCTGACTCCGACTCCAGGAAATATTAAGGTTACGCCTCCAACTCCAACCCCCCTTCCCCTTCCGGTCCCTCCCCTTCACCAGTACAGTACTGGGCCAACCATTAGTTCATATACCTGTAATATTGTATAATATATGGTGTGGCATTCATAATAGTAAAAATAAGGTAAAGGATGTAAATGAAAAAGAGTAGAGACTGAAGACTCAGACTTGCCAAGTATCACGTATCTTTCACTGACATTGTTATATATTTTATATGATATAAATCAGTGATCTACAGGGTAATTCATTCGAAATATTATGAAGTAAAGTAATAATACAGTAATTATAAATTCACATTACATGACTAGAATCAATATTTGCACAATAGCTTCCAAAAAGACTTTTTTTTTTTCAAATATTAATGGAAATGTCCCGACACTAGCTTATTTTTCACCTCAAATAACTTACACGAGAATTGATCACATAAAGGAGTCAGAGTCAGATATATTTTTACTGACTCTGACTCCAACTCCGTACTCCTGCATTTTAGTTAAAACCCAAAAAATTTGTTTTAGCTAATCTGTGGATACAGATACTATATATAACAGATTAACAAGTTATGGGTTAATATTTTTCCAGCCTTATTTAAAAAATGTTTTATAATCTTTTTACAGGTTTACAACAAGGAAGAAAAGTGCTATCACTGCAAAAATAAATACTTCGGACAGCAGCTCACTGAAGAAGATTTTAAAAAGACTTTATGGCAGTTCTTACATAATGGCCGAAGACTTCGGATTGACATAGCAGATCTAATTATTCAAAAATTAGAAGAATTAAGATCAATAATATCAAAATTAGACTCTGTTAGATTTTTCACATCCTCCTTATTAATTTTATACGATGGATACGACCCGTCCAGTACAAAGCTAACCCGAAGAGATCGCGAATGTGAGAGGGACAGGGACAGCAGAACCACAGACACCAGCAGCAGAGGTAGGGCATGGCCAGAGTCCCGGGCTGGAGATGACAGACATACGCAGCGGGACAAGTGGCCCTCCAAAGAGTCCTCACCTGGTCGTGGCCCAAAACACCCAACCTATATACACGAGACAACCACCGGTGGAGGTAAGATGCTTCGGGAGCAGGTGAGCAGAGGAGAGACCGATGCAACACACAGAGGGAAGGGCAGATACCGCAATAGGTGTAGTAAATCTCCAATCGACATTCGCCTCATTGATTTTGCCCACGCCACCCATAAAGGCATGGGAGACTCAAAAATCTACAGTGGCCCAGATGAGGGTATCATGCTTGGTCTTGAAAGTCTTACAAAAATATTTACAGACATCAGGGATACAGTTGATCATTGACCTGCAGAACATAAGGGTTGATAGATCTACATTTCCTGGTAGGTCTTGTTTGTCTATGTTAGACATTGCATCATAAAAATACATCACATCAGAAGTGTTTCAGTATGTTGTGATTGTGCATAGTTTTTTTTTTAACATTTCGTGTTCTCCTGTTAAGCAGGGTTGCGGAGTGTGATTGTATAGTTGTATATATTGTGTGTCAAATGGGAAGTGTTTATAAAAGGCATAAATTGTGTTTTCTATAATCAGAGCTATAATTACAAGCCATAATATCTTCATACCCCTGATAGATAAGTGGACTTAAAAATTTTTTTTTTTACATTTGCTTATGTAGTTGCTAAATGACACAACAATCTATCAATAGTGTTTTTTAGTACAGTATACAAATATCAGATTAAAACATGTGTTCATAAAACACTGCTCAAATTAAGTCTGCTTCTCCATCCTTTGAGCATAGAAAATATGGTATGGCTTGTGATTTCACTGATGTGGCTAATATCAGTGACAAGGCATCTTAACTCATGGTCAGTGTTACAACTATCATCATCTTTAATGATATGTAAATGTCTCAGCTAAGTGCCAAAGTTCTATCAATCCAAAATCTGGTTTCACATGGTCAAAAGAAAAAAAGCAAAGGTTATAGTTACTCTTCTGAATACAGTACTCTGAAAACTAATGTTAAATATAATCACCCAGTCATAGCTTTATAAGAATTATTTTCTTGCATTATTTGTGGCAGGTGGTGGATGAGATTCACATTCTGCCACATTTTGAATAGACCTGTGTAAAACCTTGCAAGTGTGCTCGAATCACCAAGTTACTTCAACTGTGCATTCTAATTTAGAGTTTCCTAAAGAAGTTTTGCCTTGTCTCCCAATCAATATACTCTCTAATACAGATACTGTACTCTAAAACTGGAAATATATGGACAGTATAGTTGCATTTACAATTAAATTTGAAAATACAGATTATATACATATAGAGTAAATTGTTTAACCATTTACTGTATATAGTTAACAGCTTCATAGTTCTGTATTATCAGACCTCATTGATTGAATGATGTCATATAACTACGGTGTACTAGATAATGTTGTTATTCTCTCATTGATGTAATTTTATTCAGACACAAGTCATAGTGATGTTTAAGATTGTCTAACACATCACAGAATTACTGAATATTTCGATTTCCTGCTGTATCTATTGAAATTCCTTCTGTATTGTTTTGGAAGATGAATCAGGCTTATGTGGTATTAGAATTACAACTTGTTAGTGTGCCTGATAGTTTTGCACAGCAGATATAACACAACTGAACTGAGTGTGTTGGGCTTTAAACTGGAAGCTGCTCAACCTGTGCAGGTAATGTTGCTTTAATCACATATTCTACTTTGCCTTTCTATTTCTGTACAGTACTTCCTGTGGCTTTCCATATACAGTATGTTTCTTGGTTTGCAGTTTTTACTCTGTATTTTCTGTGGTTTTATCATGTATTCTCTAGTTTGTAAATATTTTTCTGTACTTTTTGAAAGAATTCTGACCATGCTCTATTTACAGAGCAACTTGTATTCTATGCAGCATTAAAGCAATCATCCACTGTAACTTGTCTTAGAGAACTGTATTCTATACTTTATTCAGATTACTTTCTGCTTCATATAAAAACTTTATTCTGTACATATTCTTTTAATGTATTCTGTCTGTTAGGTCACTAAATTCTTGTTGGTAAAAACTTTCACTCTGTATTTGTTTACAGTGTTTTGGTATGAATTTTTTCTTATTCAGTTTTGAGACCTTATTGCCAAGCTGTATTAAATATGGTAAGGTAAATAATTATTCAGATTTTAACCCTGAATTATACTGTGTATTGCCATGATAATAGTTTTCTGGCCAGTTTAAGATACATTAAGTGGCCAGTAGTGTGAAGATACAAGACATATAAAGTAATAAGACATTCAATGTAACATAAATATACTTAATACTTATTCTTTAACAGAAGCATGAAATTACTTAGTCTAATTGATGCTACAAAATCTTAGAAAAATAGTTTGAGGTCTTAAATGAAGGGTTTGAGTGGAAACTGGATATGCATTAGTTTGTGTTATGTATGAGTATACAGTAGAATACTGATGTAAAAGTATTGGAACCATTATGATAGTCTATCAGTACATTTTACTTAATACTTATTCTTTAACAGAAGCATGAAATTACTTAGTCTAATTGATGCTACAAAATCTTAGAAAAATAGTTTGAGGTCTTAAATGAAGGGTTTGAGTGGAAACTGGATATGCATTAGTTTGTGTTATGTATGAGTATACAGTAGAATACTGATGTAAAAGTATTGGAACCATTATGATAGTCTATCAGTACATTTTACTTAGGTCACTATGTGACATTTAATAAGACAAATAAGATTCCCCCACACATATATAAGTTCCACAGGATTTATCTGAATGCTTGCTTGGTGTTGTAGGCTAATATCAGAACTTAGTTATGGTACTACCATTATTACTTATGTACAGTTGTCAAAAGAAAGTATTGGAACTCCCATATGGATATTGATATGTATGGTTGGTATACCTAAGTATACCAACTGTATATCATCTGAAGAGGTGGGAACAATATTCAGTCTAACCTATCATGCATACACAAGAATGTTGCATATAATTCTAGGTTATGCTCCAAACATTACAACAGTACAGTATATTCAGTGTTTACAGGGTTGCTCTGGCAAAGAGGGCAATATTGACACCTTCACGCCATGACAGCCAGATGACTGCTAAAACTCCAAGTGTGTGCCTTTACTTATATAGTACCTTTAAGTCAGAGACAGTCCTCCATCAGCATTTGGATAGATTAAGAGAACCAACCCTACAGTTCTAAAACATTTAATTTCAATATAAAGGGGTTCCAATACTTTTGTTTTTGACTGTACAGTTGCCATCAGATGACTCGAGGCCACCCCATCCACAAACATGATAGTGTTGTATCTGGTATCAGTGAAATATATGAACTGGACTGAAATTCAGTCATCTGCTCAGGTGAAACAAACCAATTGATAAGTTGTCAGTGTGCAGATTTAACTTTTTTGCAATGAATATCATGCAAAACAAGCTTATTGGTGTAGGTTGTGGCCTCGAGTCATCTGATGGCAACTGTACCATCGAGGCATTTCTGGGTAATTGCAAGCTTCCCTCTTTTTCAGTTTCTCTTGCCCACCACTTAGTTTGATAGAGGAAAACTTTGAATATGTAATCCCACACCCTGTATAGAAAAGGCAACTGATTGACCAAAGGTTGCCTCACTAAGGCCAGGAATCAGTCGTCACCCAATCGGATGTGACCTTTTGGCATCAGTTGAGAACATTTACATATACACTGTATGTTAACTGGTCAGGTACTTGTCCCCCTTCACCCCACCCCTTTTGAGTTGAAGATGTATGATGGTTATTTACTGTTAGTGGTTTTAGAGAGTCATATACTGTATACATGTATTTTTTTACGTTGTTTTCCGTGTGAGGTGAAGTGCTTTACAGTAATGGCAATCAGTTGTGAATTTTATGTTATCATTATCTTACCTTCTTTCTTTTATTCATACAGGACAGAGAGTGTTGGTTTATGTTATGGCTTCATTCTGGAGATTGTATACTGCATATTGTGTTGTATAGTGAGGTATGTATTATACAGTTGTAGTCTATCAGGTAATTATGTATCAAAGTTAAGTTACAATCAAAAACATTTCTACATGAATCTACTATAATTGTATAATGTTAATTTTTCATGTACTATTCTAATTTATTTTCAGTGTTGTTCATTTTATGTTATTGGTTCCAATATGTTATAGATTTTATGTTATATTTAAGATTTTCTGTCTGTTATTACTGAATGTTATTGAATAATATTTTTTTTTTTTTTTTTTTTTTTTAATTAACAATCAAATGGTTTAGCTTCTTAAAGAAATCAATCATTTGTCATACTGTTTTCATTTCGATCTACATTTTTCTTGGGCTGCTGTTTGACACTTGTGCTGGATAAAGCACTGTTTTTAGCAGTTTGACTTTGTATAGATTGAGTGTACAGTAAAGCCTCATTACTTTGAACGATTGAAGGGAAGGGATGTTCGTTGATGCTAAAAAGTCGTTGCATTAAGATGTGTTTTGGCAAGGCTTTACTGTCCCTTGATATTGCCATATGATATACTGTAGGTCACATATTTCTTATTCAGTTTTATGTATTACAGCTTTTATGTTGAATTCACTTGAAATGATGATGCTTATACAGTACTGTATTATCTAGACTTTGAAGGAAAGATTTGAATGTGTTATATTGTAAGCTCTATTTCAATAACATGAGTTTATTAAAATCAGTCACTCGCTGAAAATGAATGAATGTTTTAATATAATATTCAGTATTTTGTATCACAAAATGCTGCTCTGTCATTAAAACAAAAAACTCCAGTTTTGGCTGAGACCTATAGAATTACACTTGGCAGTTGCAGTATATAATACATGTACCTAACCCACCCAGGAGAGATGTGGAGTTAAAGTAGTTTCTATTCTTTATTCAGTTGTTTATTTTTTATTATTTTTACAGTTTCCAGACATATATTACCATCATTAAAGACTACACACCTTGTTATTATGTAAGCATCACAGGAGCCATCAAACCAAATGGGTAGCTTGTATTATTCCACTAAATCTGTCTTGGGTGAGGTAGAAAGTAGATTTAATGACAATATTTTCCTGCAAGATTTTTATTTCAGTATGTTGGAAGCCCCACAGGTAAATTCAAGTTAAAATTTTATTGTAGACAACTTCAGTGAATTGTGACAATTGGAATTGAATCATTAATCACTGTGACAGAGAGAAACAGGTGACTTAATCAGTGACACGGGAACACTATAAAGCAATTCATTAAATAAAGTAAGGTGTGGATAGTTGGATTAAGTTAATTAATTTATCTAGTTGTATACTAGTCATAAATTTGTTTGTAGTTTTATTTGAATTGCTGTACTAATATTGTATGATAAACATTAAGCAAAGGGCAATGAAAGAAATGAGTCAATTGGCTTTTTTGTATGTGTAATAGAGTATTCCCAATTACAGTATTTCTCTCTTGTCACTCATACACAGTTATTTAAGTTTTTTCTTGTACAATATCTCCAAAGGTGAAATATTGCCTCCCAGGATGTGAGCAATACTCTAAGGTTTTTGGTGCCCCTCTGGGCCCCAGACACTCCCAATGTTCTCTTCAACTCTTCCTTTCTTTCCTTCTTTTTCCTATGTGTATGCTATTCCTTCTCTCTCTTTTCCCTTGTGAATACAATTTTTGGGGAGGATTAGTGCATTTTTTTTTTTTTTTTTTTCTCTCCATGATCTTGCACTGTAATACATAATGAGATTATGATTTTAGGAATATAGATGTATGAAAATTGTTTCCCATCCCAAGTGGCAGAAAGTTTTTCAACATCATATCATTATTAATGTTCTTGAAAGTATTAAACATTTGCTTATTCCAGTGTGAAGGTGGCATCACCCATAAAATATGTTCCCAATCCCGTCTGGCACTCACCACAACTGCACAGTCCAATGCCCTCATGGTTCATTTTGTTCGTATGGGGAACAGCGTAAAACAGAATGGTTATAGAAGAACCACCGCTCAAAGACTTAGGACTGAAACCCATGCCATTATGTACAGTGGCTCAGCTTGGCATTGATTCCAGTCCCAGCTACATCAGTGGTGTTTCTTCCTGAGATAACCCATTTTCTGTTTGAAATACAAACACAGGGTGATTTGGCAGACAAACAAAAATGGGTCTTGAGAATGTATTAAATGTGATGACCAGGGCATTTTCCTGGATCAGCCACCAAATTGTCAGTTGTTTGCAGGAGGTGTCCACTGATAGATTTTTATTGAATGTGCATTTCCAGTGGTGAAGTTTAAGGGATCAGATGCAGGAGTATATTAGAGACTACTAATTTCTGTATACTATACTGTGGCAAGTAGGAGGCCATCTCAGTATAGGTTATATGTTGTGTGGCACAATGGCACAGTTAGTAGGAATCAGTAGTTTCCAGTATACTGTACTTTAAAAGGGAATTAAAAACTCTGTAGTAAAGTACAGTACTGTAGGGGGAAATAATGTGTTTGGTGAAACCATTTCCTTAAACAGGAAAATTGTTGTCTATAGGTTATTGAATAACAGTTCTATATCATCTTTTTTGAATAACTGTACAGTACAGGACTTTTTGTGTTTGTAGATGAAGTTGTATTACAGTTATTGTATAGGAAGTTGTTCTGCATAAGTCAAAGTTTTATATTTTTATTTTACTTATAAATTCTTAATTCTTAAGGTGTTGAACGTAGCTCCATAGTCATAGTCAAATAACAGTGCACGAGGGTAAATGATGTTCCAGTAAATGTTCATGGTGAGTGTTTGTGGTTTCTCATAGTTATAGAACATGCATACAAGCACTTACAGAAATTATGAGAAATCACTCTGAATGTGTGTGGGAGATTTCACTTTGAATTTTGTTTGGAGAATAATTGAGCTGGAGTTAGTGATGCAATATTCTGTTTGTGAGAGAATGCTGATGACTGAATACATGATTGAGCTTGCCAGTATTTACATGTATACAGACAAGAATGATTGCTTATAACTTATTTTAGAGACCTACTTGTTGACAGGCCTTCCCTCTCTGACTTTCCATTGGTCGTCCCCCTAACTCTCCTGACTTTCCTATTGAATCTTTTGCACCTCTTGTCCCACATTTAGCTTTTGTTATAGACCTGTCTCTTACTCTTCTCTAGGTTTCCATTATGTAGAAGCCATCAAAAATTTTTGGCACTCCATGCTCTGATAGTTTTCACAACAATAATTTTTACAAATGGCATGACTAGGTGATTCAGAATGCTTCATGTGTTGTGGCATGTAAAGGGTGCCAAATATGTTTTTATGGCCTGTACTTGGGGACAGGCTCTAGGGGATTAGTGTCCACCTTATCCAGGGCTGACTCCCCTCACTACTTGTGCTATATTTCTGTATGTAGCCTGTACAGTACTGTAGTTTTTTGTTATGGCCTTTTCATACCTTGGATATTTGTATGGAGGGCCAGCCCTGGAAGTTGGGGGCTGCCTTCCTCTGTCGCTACTACTTTATCTATATATTGTATGTACCATTTGCATACTGTACTGTATTCTGTTTTAGTCATTATTTACTTCAGTTGTTCCAATTCCCTCAAATTATGCCCTGCAATATCTGATTGTAGTGTTCTGTTGTTCTAGTGTGTTTGAGTTGTTGTGGGTCATTGCTACTAGTCTCTAGGGCT
This sequence comes from Petrolisthes manimaculis, assembly GCA_034508575.1. Lineage (NCBI taxonomy): Eukaryota > Metazoa > Arthropoda > Malacostraca > Decapoda > Porcellanidae > Petrolisthes > Petrolisthes manimaculis. The sequence continues at coordinate 118,574 of JAWZYT010001006.1, forward strand.
AGCTCTGGTTGATGTTTCTACATTTTCGTGTATGTGATCTGTACATCTTCCGTCATAGTCTTTACTTGCTCTGTTATGCATCTTTTCTCTTCTTGAATTCTGCCATGTTATTGAAGGCCCGGCCCCTATTCCCATCTGTCCGCTTTCTTGTATTTTCATTGTTTTTCCATGTGTCAGATAATTTTTATAAATCTCTTTTCCACTATCATCTTTATGCCATTTGACCATTTGGACTTGGTGCTGGTTTCTCATTATTAATACTATGTAGGAAGCATTGTGTGTGGGATTAGTTTTTAAGTTATTGAGTAAGTGAGTACAGGTATTTTTATGTAAATGTGTGTGTGTGAGAGAGGGAGAGAGATAGTGAATTATAAAATGTACAGTAGCTCTACAAAAAGTGGCTCATGTGCCCTCTGCACCCCCCTGGGTGTGCCAGTGCCTATGTAGTACCTAAGTTATAGGGGAAAAAACCCGTGAAACTTGTAGTATTGTATGTACAAAAGTTGTAAGAGATAACCTTCATGTTGTGATAGGTCTATTCAGTTTTCCTCAGTTGTCGATAAAATTTGTTACCATGTCTCTGGGTGTTTATCCTTTCCTTACATTAAATTGAAAATTAAGTTGTTTTCAAGACATATTTCATCTATTTAACCTCTGGTTGTTGTTGTTGTTGTAGTTCCCCTGACTGTCTGGCCTAGCAGTCCCGAGTCTGGTTGACCGAAGCCGTGTAACCTCTGGTTTTTCCAGTCACCTTCCTTGCCTTCCAGCTTTTCCCTCTTAAACAGATACAATTACAAGTTGCTAAGAATTCAGACATATGAAGTCATTCTATTGATCATATGACCATGATGAAAGACCATTTTTTCCTGCTGGTCTTAGAGAATCCAATATGTTTTCCCTTCCATGCCTCATACATTTTTGTCCGAAACTTACTTTTTGCCCTATATAAAGCTCTGATATATACAGTAGTCTAATCTTCCCTCTTTCTCCTACTTACTTTCTCTGCCACTCCCATACCCGCCTTAGCTCTGCCAAATGGATAACTCCTCCATTTCCACTGGTGTTGGGGGGGGGGGGGGCATTCATATATTCAAGAATGAGCTCAAACTCGTAAGTAAATTATGATTAATCATGGGAGTGAGTGATAATAAAAGTAGGTGAAAATACCAGAAGAAGAATATCCCAAGGAATTGTTTGCTGTGGAATTGGCATTTTCTGATCAGTGAAGACTTTCCTTCAAGTCAAATGAAACAATAAGTTTAACCCGTTGGCTTCCTCGAGCCCGATCGGGTCTTTCGCGGTTGGCTTCCTCGAGCCCGATTCGGGCTCAATTTGATATGGTCTGTTATTCCCAGCTATAATGTCATTAGTTCTGTGTTAATTCACTCGACAGTGCTAACACGTCTTTAAGGGTTGTCAGGCTTTAATTACCTCCTGTTAAACATATCCAACCCATCCAGAATAAATGCAATCATTGGTTGAAAGTTGATGAGCCGGAGGGAGCCGGAACTTGGTGGGCCGCGGGATGGCCGCTGCTGGCAGTCTTTGTTTACCTTTTCACGCATAAGTGATATTTTTTTTACCTCCCACGGCTTATTACATTATACTCGTTTAAATAATGAATACCGCTCATTTATTCCTTCTATTGTTATGTCTTTATAATAAGTACAAACCGATGTACCGGTACTTACATATGTATATAACTGAAGTCTATTATTATTTTATATAGGACAGTTATGCGAGTGTGATTATTCAATGGAAAAAATAAAATAAAATATGGTGATGATGGTAATAGTGGGGATGGTGGTAGTCCTGGTGATAGTGGTAGTGGGGGTGATGGTACAGTATAATATTATATTGGGGATTGTGCACATGGTAGCCTTTATTAGGGATGGTGGTGGTAGTGATATGATGGGTGTATCATCATTATGTCACCACAAAGTAAGGATGGTGGTAGTAACTAGGAATGTAGAGATGATGATAAAGTGATGATGGTAACATAGATAATGGTTATTGTGATGAATACGATAATTTTTATTTATTAATTTTTTTATTTGATTTATTAATTTTCTTTCGTCGCCGCCGCCGCCGCCGCCCCTCCACTGCCACCCCGTCGTCGCCGCCGTCCCGCTGCCGCCGCCGTCGTTTTTTAATAATTAGGATTTTTTTATTTTTTTTTAAATAAAATATATATATTTTTTAATATATATTTTTTTTTAATTATTTTTTTTTTGTAATAATTAACTTTTTTTTATTATTATTATTTTTTATTTATTATTTTTTTTGTCGTCGTCGTCGCCGCTGCCGTCGCCGACACCCCGCCGCCGCCGCCCTGCCGCCGCCCCGCCGCCGCCGCCCCGCCGCCGTCGCCCCGCCGCCGCCGCCCCGCTGCCGACGCCGCCGTCGTTTTTTAATAATAGTTTTTTTTTTTTTTTTTAATAATATATATATTTTTTATATATATATATATGTATTTTTTTTTTTTTTTTGTAATAATTAACTTTTTTTTTTTTTATTATTATTATTATTTTTTTTTTTTTTTTTTATCGTCGTCGTCGCCGTCGCCCCGCCGCCGCCGCCGCCGTCGTTATATATATATCGATTCCTTGAAGTTGTATTCCTTGGAGTCGACAGAATCGATTCCAGAGTCGACTCCTGAGATAGATAGGCTATACATCAATGAACAAATTACCTCAAAACATAATTTCTGGAAGTTGTAAATGATTAGGCTTTTATTTGAGGTTTACAGAATGATTTATTTACCTTGTGAAATACTTTTTTGTGTAATATCAAAGATAATTCTTAGATTATATTAGTTTGAAAAAAGGGTAACGTTTTTTTTTCCTAGTATTTCCAGGCGAGACCATAATATCAGTACTTATTTTAGTAATACCCAAATAAAATAGTTGCTTTTTACTAGTATTTCCTGATAGAAAAAAGTCTTATGAACAAGCGTGTATGTAATTGTTTTGAGGATTATTTGAGTTAATTGAACAAAAACGATAATACTGAAAGTACACAAACGCCACAGAAAACGGGTATTTTTATCCCAATCTCAGCGTACCTCCCGATTTGTTTACCAGGAAGCCAACGAGTTAATTAATAACACAGAGTAGGCCTAAATTTATAAAGCCGGTATCACACGGGCATCTTCTCTATTCTGTGCTTTTCAGTCACCTGAATCCACCACACTGAGCCAAGAGCCATATTAACAACATTGAGGTTGACTGGTGGAATCAGTAGCTTTTCCATTCACCAACTACTAGAGTCGGTCCCCACTAAGTGGTAAAATTGAGGTCAGGTGGCGTGACCAACTTAATCATGAGATAACGACCTTAACCACCAACACCAGGCAGACGGAGGGGGACGAGGAAGAGGCCTTGTGAAGGGAGGAAATTAAGGACATGCATTTCATCATTTCATGGTCTTCATCATTATCGTCGTCATCGTCAATCGTCATAACACGCTGTCCATGTATTCCTTGGCCATGGTTTGCATTACATTGATGACCAGCCCCTAAGCAGTCCACCTATGTTACTTTACTCTCACAAATTTAATTCTCTCTACATTTGTCTTGTTATTATATCCCCATTTTGTAGTTTGATATTATTTCCTCCAAAGTATGACAGGAAAGAGAACCAGCAGCATAGCTAGCTGTTGCTTGGAATATATAGTTGCTCCAGATTTAGCAACATTACACAGGTGTCTTCAGGTAACAGAAAAATATTCTTGTCTGTCAATGTGTGAAACTGTGAATGGTGTCTCAATACAGTGGGTCAGCAGCAACGGGTACGCTATAATCGTATGATTTCAGCACACAAAACATCGCCGAATTGCTGATTAAACTATTAATTAAAGAGAAACCTTTTTTCCGTTTTGGGGGGCTACATTATTCCTCCAAACTATCCCAGGAAACAAATTACCTCAATGTTACTAAAAGGGGATCAGCTGGTCTGGAGTACGCAGTTTGGAGGAATTGATAGTTTTTTGGACTATTCTAAGACACTTTTCATCTATGGTGTAAACTATCATAGAGTGACCGCGGCAAATTCCCGTACTACCTTAATTTATTTTCCCCTTCTATTTCCTTCGTACTGGCTGTCCCACCTCTCTATCACCTTTTTCCCTTTCTTACTACTGTATAATTATACAGGGTCTTATTTGTATACAGGCTTAACGACGGTCTTCTTTCATTCTCGTCCTACTTTATATCCTTCTTTCCCTTTGCTATCCTCCCTCTCCAGCTGCTGGCCTTCAGAAATCCCCCTACCAATACTACCACCATACGTTCACTATTATTACTTCTTTTCTCCCACGGCTCCTAATGCGCATTTTGTGTCATACCCAAGGATGATAGACTATAAATAAATATTATCCTTGGTCATACCTGTCTTTCGCCCCTATTCAATTACTCAAGGTCAAGCTATTACTCTAGCTATTACTCTTTCCAGGAAAAGTTCTCTTCGTCGATATTTATGACTAACATTAATTTAACTTCAGGTCATATACAGCATCACAGATAGGCTAGTCTTGTATATCCGGCTCCCTTCGCACGTGTGACGAGGTTGATCATCAGATATGCTAACTACAGTGATATCGTCATCAATTTCTGGTATAAACAGGAAGGTGCATACAGTAGCAGACAAAAAGTGTGTACAGTGGCAAACAAAAAATGTGCCACTTAAAAATCCATTAGCTGCTGATATTATTCGACATCAGATCTAGAACTATACAAACTTAATATGATGATGTGATACAGATGAATATCAATGTGCGTATAATTATATGTATAGCCTATGGCCACAGTAATTGACGACATTCGTACGTATTATTTCTTTATTATATATTTTTTTTCTCTGAGATTAAATAATTTGTAGGCTTTGTAGATATTTAAACGCTCTTATGCACCACCGTATTCGTTTAGGCTACTAATCATCCCTCTCAAAACATATACGTTCAACACACGTACTGCTGAGCGTTACTATACCGACACTATAATCATGCATTAACAAAAATGAATGAATAAAAAATCACATCCTCTTCCTCTAGTCCACACTAGAGACCCTATAGGGTCTATAGGGTCTCTAGTCCACACTGGAAGAAGATTTTTGGGCATTATGCCTATCGACTGTTATGTAGGTATTTAAAGTAGTCAGTCTTGTTCCTTTAACACATCTTCCCCAGTCTACAAAGTTGCAATCCTCGCTCTCACAGTCGGGTTCCTACTTAATTAATCACTGCTAGGTAAACACGGACATAGGGGTCTGGGAAAATTGGTGTTCCAGGGCTATCTTCAATCAATCAATCAATCAGTTTCTCTCCGGGAACGGGTTAATTGCTGCAGTGATGATACATCCATGGTTTCGCATCACACCTAGTTGGTCCCAGTTCTAGGCTCATCACTGCACTCAGACAGTGTTGAGAGGTACTGTATAGCGCCCTTCTGAAATGTATGTATGAACTATAATATTATATGGTTTATATTATCTAATTCGTTTACTTGCCAGAGTAAACTTAACAGGTCCCTAGGTCTATTATCCCAAGCCGGACGTACAATAAAAATATGAGCAAACATTGGGGGAGATCCTGTGACATTTAACAATAGCCTGACGTCAGCCGTACTGAGTCAACTAATAAGTACAGTCGGCCTCTGGAATTCGTATACACCACTGTGACATCTAAGGTTCGTAACAAGTAGAAAATTGTGTACATTAATTTCATAACACCAAACTTTTTCGGTAATAATGTTTTTGGTTAATACTTGGATCAGTCAACAGAACAATGCCTCCAGTATGTGCAAAATAAAGACCCCATTTTAACCAATGATCTGTGTACGAATTCCTGAGGCCGACTGTACATTCTATGATGCGTTAGATGTTGCTAATGGATGTAGGCTATACTGGCTATTTAATATGTTATGTTAATATTTAATACTGACTGGAGCACAGGGAGTGCATGGTTGGCTGTAGGCCTAGGCCTACGTATGACACATTTCTTATTTTAGCTCCGGCCTAAGCCGAGAGCTCTAGTAGGTCTTGTAGTGTAACACAAGGTTCCACTCCCTACTTTGATGTGTGAAGGAAGTCCAAGGAACAGACTGTATTCCGCTACTCCGCTGACCTGCGTGGCTCCTGCCCCTTCCTTTGTACATTAATAAACCATGCCTTGTAAAGAGTCTATTATATTACACCTCCAGAAGTAAAGGGATACGTTATTTCCTACAGTCTTATCGTAATTATTGTTCTTCTTCTTCTTGGGGCGACAACTTCTTAAAAGGGGTTCAACTGACTCACTCACTCATTCTTGTTCTTGGGGCGACCACTTCTTAAAAGGCCAAAAAGGGGTTCAACTCACTCACTCACTCATTTCACTTGAATCATTAAGAGCCGGAGCTTTTGAAGGATTTTCCTTCATGTTCTTGTTTTTATTATTTATATAAATCATGATATGTGGTTGGTGTAACATATACATGTTATTGTTAAGGCTATGTGGTACGTTAAATCGTGTAAATATTACATTTCGACTGATGAAAGTTAGCATATGCCTATGCATTAGCCTACATACATCTAAACTCCGGCATCAGTATTATTAATGAATCATGTAATTACTGAAAGAGTGTGTTGTTGTAACTGCCACTCCTACAAAGGAGTTGGCTAGTGGACTTGTACCCTTCCTGTCACATCCAGTGAGTCACAGTCATATGTGCATGGCAGCCGAGCCGCAGTGAGGCTTTCTTTGTTCGCTGTTTCTGGTGGATCATGAAACCCTATTCATATATAACAGTATATAGGTTTTTTAACTGCATACTGTATAAAGTGTTTTTAATTGTATATCATATACTAACAAAAAAATATTGATTGACTGATTGATATTAGGCGCCGCACAGCGAGGTCATATAGCGCCAGAGAAAGGTGATAGAGGTGTGACAGCAATCAGGAAGGAAATACAATTAAAAGAGGAACAGTTGAAGAACTGAAAGGGAGTAACTGGGGCCGAAGAGGCGCTAAAACCCTTAAAGTATTGCGCAAATCACTACAGCTGGGTAACAAAAAAAGATATGAATGGAGGAGCATCCATATAAAATTAAGAAGGATTTGCTTTGTCTTAGACGTATAGTGCAAGAGTAGACTTAACTTGTAGTTTAATGTTATGCAAGACTTACATAAGTTGCGAGCCATCCTTCTGCACCATCCTATATTGTAGCCTAGCAACAAGTCGACGATTGTTACGAAATCACGCAAAAAACTGGACGTAGTAGCATTTAGCATCCATCCACAACATATATGCAAGTCAGCTGATGGCGAATTCAGTTTACATAAGCAACCTAAACTGATTATCAAGAAGTTAACTTTAGCATTATCAGCCAATATGTCTAGATAAATATGTCTACATCATATGTTATCAACTTATCAAGCTTGAGGAGTATCAGCTCAAACAAATATACCGGCCTGTACTGATATGATAATAGAATATCATTATGTTATAGTCTTGTTCTACTAAATGAAAGAAAACATTTTTAATAAGCTTTGTCCGAGAGTAGCTCATATGTCTTTGTGTTTAACTTATCTGCTATTGTCTATATGTTTGCCATAATTCAACAAGGATTTAAAGAATGTAAACAACCCACAAACATCCATCTATTGTTTGACATCAAAACCTATTATGGGAATTGTGGTGATCGTCTGGCAGTGGTGTAAATACATCGCAATAAATTTGTCATAAATACAAAATATACATTATACACTCTTTTACCCTGAATACACTGCATTCACACACATTATACACTAAACGTAATTAAGTGTTATGTGTATTATGCATATTTTCCATAATATTTATTAGCATAGAATGTAAATATGTTGAGATATGTGGCAACGGTGTCCTGAATTGTAAACATCACGTGATAGAGATAGAGAGAGAGACAGAGAGTAAACCCGGCCCTTCTTGTTGGTTGGTGTTCATTTATTAGTGGTTGCTGCGTCATTCACTTCACACCCAGGATGAGGTCCATGGTGTATTTCCTCACCCTCCTGGCAGGTATATATATTTCAACTTTATTTGTCTCTATGTTAATCTATTGGTGTTATATAAAAGTTTGATAATAAAGGCTTGGTGGTACACAACAGTGGCCGAGGGTGAATTTTCTTTGTTAATTTTGATTGTTCTAAATCAGAGTTAAACCGGGAAGAATTATTTATACCTATGGGTTAATACTTAGGTCAACTTTGATTTAACCTTTATAAAGTTCCTTCAGGATGTGTGTCAAGAATGGGAAAGTACTGTAATGTTAATCCCGGTCCAATACAGAGTTGTTACGATACAAGTTTGGCCCAAGGTTTTTTTTCTTTTCTTTTTTATACATACCGGCGGATTAATTATGGGGATAGAGCCGCTGTAATGAGTTAAAGATTATGTATTTAGGTACTTGTGTATGATAATGCACTTATGATCTGATTTAATTATTGTCTCCCTTTGTTTATGTCTTTGGTTTTCAATTGTCCTTATCCTTATTTATTCCCTAAAATAGGCAGTGTGTAAAGATAACCTTTAATTGAAATTGTTATAGAAAAGTAAAGACACTGTCAGTAAGCCATGTAATTATGTAATGTTTGATCATAAGGAATTAAAGGCAATTTTTGGTCACTACCATATAGTATGCCCATTGTACAAATCCATGTGTGTTAAATCAAGATGCTGTAAACACCATGGGATGATAATGAACCCAACCTAACCTAACCTGGCCTAACTTAACCTAACTTCGCCTAACCAAGCAATCGGGCCCTAATTAGGACTGGGGCAACCTCTGGGGTTAGGGTTAGGTCAAGTTAAAGGTTCTTTCCTAATAATGATTTTGTCAAAAATGAGTTACATACCGTACTAAAAAGTATACATAAAAAGCTGGAAAAGTTCAGGTGAAACTGTTCTTCAGAATTATTCAGTAAGCATAAAGAGATTGGTGGTGGCTTTATAAAACTGGTGGAATATCTGAATTTCATTTATTAAGCACAAATGATGTTGGAGAAAATTTTACAGAAGCCTCGAGTCATTTAAAGGATAATGTTGGTACAATTATATGAAAAGCTGATAATTGTTTCAGTGTGTGTGGTGGGTGGAGAGAGTGCCTTGCTGGGGAGCCGGGAATGTACCTATGGGCCAAGTTATTGGTGTGCCTCCATCATGTGAGTACAGCATTACTTTTTATCTGTTGTAATTTTGCCCAAGCTGTTGATTTATGCTATTAAATGTGCATGTACACTGTATTTGCATATTGTTCCTAACCCTTCTATAGTTACATAAAAATAACATTGGGATATGGCATATTCATTCCCACCCTAGAATATCCTACATTATGCTTGGGATGGGTTTTGTTGAGTACAGGAGTTTGATGATTGATAGTAACAAAGTGAGTAGTGAAAAAAATTATATGGGTGGCAGATAGAATAGTCCTAAACAAGAGTGCTATTGTACTGCACTTGTCACGAGTGTAGCAGAGCCTTATTATTATTCCTAATACTGTAGATTTATGCCAGTTGGAGAGTTTGTCCTTGTAATTGTTCTCTGACTGAATGCAAAACAGCACTGTGTCCAATAAAAAGACTTGTGACTCTGCCTCTTCATATAGTGAATAAGAAGGATCAGTCTCATTAATATCCTTTTTGCATCCAGACAAGGAATACAGTAAATAGGTAAGATTTATCAGAATTGTACGATTATTTCAAAGGAAGGAACATGTCAGATTATTGGATTGGGTGTTTTATTATTCTCTTACAGTAAAGCCAAGGAGTGCAATGCTGTGACTCACTGCATAAACACTGTTTGGGAAAAGAAGGTTCTGCCCGAGGACAATGATGACATCTGTAGTCTGTGTAAGGATATGGTACAGCAGGCACGGGACCAGCTGCTCAGTAACGAAACACAGGTACTGTACACACACAACTTGACTGCTGTTTGTCTCTTGCATGTTTTATACTTTGCTACGCCAGCACTCTCTTGGGATTCATTTTTATATAGCAAGAAAGTTAGGTTGAAGGTTGTTGATTGAAAGTGAAAGGTAAGAGGAGGAGCTTGTGGATTAAGGAAGGATGATATTGTGGTGATGACATTATCTTCTTGAAAATTTAGGAGAGATTGATATATTGTAGAGATAAGAAACAAGCTATTTCCTTGCTTGTCATATTGCTGCATGAATTTACTTGACAGCTGCAGTTTGCAGTCGAGGATCCTAAATTAGCAACACCATATTCTTTGTCACCAAATTAGATGAAGACTTTGATTATCCGAGTTATATTTTGTAATGGCCTGTATCATGTAGAAATTGAATAGTTTGTAACCCATCATTTTCTTAAACAAAAACATTCTTTGAGACCACAAACCTCTGCCAAGGCTGAGCATTCTTATTTATTTATATACGTGACTGAGCATCTCTCCCAGAAGGTTATTAAAGTCTCGGCCAGACAGCTTTAGGAACTTCAACAACAATAACTGGATCAGTCAAAAGGCACTACATGTACTTACAATATCTTACCCTCTATTAATGAGGATTAAAAAATCCTGGATTCAGGCCTAGAGCTGAATCTCAACCAAGAAATAATCATTTGTTGCCAGTTGTTTTTATAGTCAGGCAAGATATATTAGAAAAAAAAATAACAAATTTTTTTGTAATCAAGCTAACACGACAACAAAACAAACTTAAAGAAAAACATGAAATCCTGGTTGAAGATAAAATTTGGTGAAGTTAACATTCCATGATGTCCTTAATTTATTTTATGATGATTGTTTGTGACAGAGTTCTTGCATCATTCAGGAACTCACAGGGAAGTCTTACAAGTACTATACCACCTCACCTCATGCTGCTTGTCTCTTTCTCTGTAGGCAGTTTCTGTTTTATGTAACCAATATTCTCTGGAGATTGAATCATGATGTATCAGTTGAGAGTTGTAGTAATATATGTACACCTCAATAACTGCTCATCAGCATTCAATATTACATCTGACTTTTGGTGGTTGAAGTGGGTTGTAATTTAAGCTCCCTTGTTTGACAGTTGCTGACCCAGGGTTTGATTCCAAGGTAGGGTAACTTGCTCATATGTATATGCACGAAAAATGTTGATCACTGTCCTCTTATTTCATTTAAAGATAACTTTATTTTCTTTCTCCCCTTAAACAGGAGGAGATTAGGGAGGTGTTTGATGGGTCATGCAACCTCATCCCCATTAAGCTGATAAGACATGAGTGCCTTCACTTGGCGAATGACTTCATCCCTGAGCTGATTGATGCCCTGGCCTCACAGATGAACCCTCAGGTTGTGTGTGCCACTGCCGGTCTCTGCAACTCCCTCAGGATCGATAGGCTCATCCTGGAATACAAGGTCTGTCAGTTCTGTAAAAATAAATGCCTTGGGCTAATTACTGTTGATAGTAAAGTAATATACAGTAGATATATCCTTGCACCACAGAAAAGGTTTCATTTTTTTTATGGATGATATGCTTGGAAACTTGTTTGTGTATACAGTAGATGTAAGGCCTTAATCCGTATGTTGGAATTATGAAAATGTTGATTATAATGGACATTATTCTTTGCAGAGAGCTCATGCAATTGAATCCAATGCAATCATCCGCCGACCAGCTGTTCAAACCCCACAGCCAGGGGATTGTGAAGCTTGCAAGGATTTTATTGCAAGAACCATACGACTGGTGAAGACACACTCTCGTGCAGAGGTAACCTAAACAACCATATTTTATCCAGTTCCAATTTGTTGTCATTTTGGGGGTGAGTGGGGATAAATAGTCCTGTTTGAATAAAAATAACATTACCCCCTTGCCTTGCCAACAGCTGATGGACCGGCTGTTTGCTATCTGTGGCCGGCTTGGGTCCGTCTCTGATGGTTGCATGGCTCTGGTTGAAGCAAACTTTGATGGCATCTACAATTTCTTGACAGAGCAGTTGACTCCTGATGATTTCTGTGACCTGGTTGGTAAGTACAGTATATTTGTAACTATGAGGCATTACTAAGTATCCTAAATTGAAAATGCATAACTTTGGCAGCAGGAAAGTTCACAGAAGTGGGCTGGAATACCATATATCTACCAATTCAAGCTGCCAGTATATGTAAGCCACATGGTGAGTTTAATAAGCCTGTTATAGAAAATGGAAAATTGGCTGGAACAGCATTCCAATTTATTTCTATAAAACTTACTGAATTTGAATTGGTAAGAAAGGCAAAAAAATATTATATAAAGAGTTTTTATTATGCAGTATTTGTGTTATTTAATTATTATTGGAGCAGTTTTTTAAGTAAATGGTGCTTGCCCATATGGTTATGGTGAGTCCAATTTGTTGAAATAGAATACTCATTTTCTGCCTTGAGATATATGACTTAGTATTGAATCCTCAAACAGCTCATGGCCTTCATGTTTCCTACTAAATAGAAATGTGTGAAACGAGAATGCATGACGTTGAGAACTACCAGCGAGCCCCCTTGCCTCAGACGGGTGATGAGCCATGTGACTTCTGTGTGGCCATTGTCCAGCACTGGCGAGACATTCTCACATCAAATACCACTGAATTGGAGTTCAAGCAGGTAGGCTATGATGCTATTTGTAATAATAGTTTATTTTTCCCTGATTTTGCTTGTCTAGAGCTACAAACTTCACTAATGACTGCTAAAGGTATATATTTGTTAGATTCAAAGGTTGAAGATGTCGTTAAGCTTCAGTACGGTACTATACTTTCATTGTCTTAAGGGGAGAGTATATTTTTCATATAATAAGTGCCTTATTCCATGAAAGTATGCCAGGAGACAGGACCAGATGAACAAAAATTATAATAGCTTGTTGCTTGGAATAGTTTCAAAGAATTATTTGCTCCAGATTTACCAACCCTGTAATACCCTATTTAAAATCAGATTCAGTTTGAGCTCAGGGATTTGCTTGTCATGTGTGTGCTTAAGCTGCCTCTGAAGTAAACACTAGTCGCTAAATTTGCACTGGAAAATAAGAGTTATAAGGAGAATTTTTGTCAGAGTAAGTTTAATACCACCACCTTTACCCTCTTCCCAGATTCTTGATGGTTTATGTCATCAAATGGGAAGCTTCAGCCAGAATTGTCGTTCACTCGTGGATGAATACTACCTTCCTCTCTACAACATCTTGATGGCAGAAATTCACCCTAAGGATGTTTGTGAAGCTGTTGGTCTTTGTGGTGCCAATTCAGTCTTTGCACAGCAGGTACAGTATTTTCTGATGTATTCTTCTTATTTTAAATGGGAGGAACTCTGGATGTTAAATTGGAGTGCTCCTGCATCCTCTAAACTATATCACAAAGCATTGAGGTGATTTGCTTCCTGGAATAGTTTGCAGGAATCAGTTGCATTCCAGTTTACAAAAGACATTTTTTTCGAGGATTTGTTAATGTTTCATAATTAGAAGTCTTTTGATGATGGAAAAATATGCAGATGAAGGGAATTATACTTTTTCATTTTTTTGGGGGGTACGGCAGTTTTCAGTTGGATATTTTCAGTAGTTGAGAAAATGCCTAACAGATATTGAGAATTGACTGACAGATGGACCAACTTTATATATTTATATATCTAGAAGGTGTTTCCCAAAATTAACATATGTGACATTGTGGTATTTCTTGAGTGGTTTGTATTAGGATTGTCATAGCTAGACCATCTTGGCAAAGGGTAAGATTTGTTTCCTTCCTATTTAAAGCATCCAGTGTTCACCATACTGGATGTAAGCCGTCCCAGTGTTGTTGCTCGGTCTCGCCTCACTCCTGCCCAGCCCATTGGTGAACATCTGATTGGAACTGATGAGGCAGCTGCCTCAGCAATTACCAGTAACCAAGAGGAAGAGGAGCCAGAAACACAGCAGTTGCCACGTGTATCTATTGCACATGAAGGAATTGGTAAGGATGTGTTCCTGGTGTCAATAGAGTAATTACTCTACATGCTATTTTTTAATTCATGAAGAGATACATTTTGCTGTTTCTTCTAAACTGTCAATCATTCAGAACATTTGGAGCCATGACCAATCCAACATATTAATGCTTGTAATAAACTTAATTAGCATTTTAAATGAGGACCTTGACACAAAGTTAACTGACAGGGACATATTGTTACCATGTGTTCACTTAAGGTTGGAAAAGATGTTCTCATAAAGTTTCTATTCTTATAAAAATTGTAAGAGCATCATATTTTCCAACTCACCTTTTCAATTATTACATTTAAATCTGAATAATTGGAACATATAATTAATAACTTATGGGAGTAAAAAAAGGTCATTCTATTTTACTGTACAGTATCCAACTTATCAAGGGTATACTGTACTGTATTAAAAACAAATGATTTTACAGAAAAAAATTGATATTACAAATATACATTCCTGCAATTGTTCTCCAACAAACCTTTACATAAATGTTTTCTTCCTGGTAAAGCCGTGTCCCCAGCAGGCAGGAGTGGCGTTGTAATGGCTCCACTGGGCAAGAGCCATGTTGGTGATGATAACAAATGTGTCATGTGCCAGTTTGTCCTGCACTTCCTACAAAACATGTTGGAACAGAAAGATACACGGGTTAGTAGTCCAATTTCTTTCCGTACCGTCAAGGGGAGAACTTCTATTTGGTGAAATGATGAGCTTCTGAATCCTTGAAACTAAACCTTAATGTTAATAAGAGGATATCTGTTTTGTATCGTAGTTTGGTGGACTCAGTAGCCCTTCAGTGTATTGTCAAAAGTTTCTCCCCTTAATCGAAGTATGTCTGTTGTTTATTTTGGCATAGTAAAGAATGATCTGAACTGGTAATTGGTACAAATGAAGTGGTGATGAAAGAACCACAATAACCTTTTTGGTGTCATATCCATTTTATCCGCAGGCCTACAGTATATACAATATAGAGTTTGTGAAGAAGAGATGTGATATGTTGCTTGATATTCATTGTGACAGAATGATTATTCTATCTTGGTTATAGTTGGTAATTGATATGTATTTCCATTGTCTTTTGTATTTATATTCATTGTGATAGTTTTGACTACTTTTTTATATATATTTTCCTGATTCAGTTAATTTACAATATAGAGTTTAACAAAGTAATTTATAGTGTGTTTGAAATAAGGTTCATATTAGGTTACATATAAGATTATCATTTGTTACTTAGGTTAGAATGTCTCCTGCGTGGCCTTAAATCCTATGTTTGCCAAGTCATACTGAAAGGGTTGAGCAGATATAATATAATGGTTATGGAAGGGGTTTTATACTGTAATTTTCAAATATTAAAAAATGTTTTGACACTGAAGATATTTATAACAAATTAGACTGTTGTTAGTTCAAGAATATTAAGGTGTAATAGGTGCTTCCAACAACTCATCATTATGGTACAAACTTATACGCTAGACCAAATTTGTGGCATTTGACCCGGAAGCAGTTTTGCACTAGTTGCAAATTCTATGTTATTCTTATATTTGATTAGGAACAACCAGGCATCCAGCACTTATTGTTGAGTACTTTATTTTGAATGTACTTAGGTTCACACAGTATGGAAATATTTCGTTGACCATTGAAATACACAATATAACAGAATTCTTGTTGGGAAAAAACACTACAAAAACCCATTCACTCTCTTTGACATAGAATGGACTGATCGAAATAAAACGTACTGTATATAGAAAAATTGTAAATATGTCAATAGCAAAGTGCAACCAATCGAAATGAAAAACTACCAAGAATATATCTTTATTTTTTGTAGTATGTATGTTTCTCTTAATGTACTGACTATATTTATACTGTTCTTGGTAATGACGGACAACTGAACTGATTCCGAGATTATCATCAATTTTTTTTTTGTTGGAAACACCTGTTGAAACAGTTTTAAACCAAATAAAATGAGATGCCTTGCCTATGACATTAAAGTTGTATACATGGTGATAAAAAAAATGGCAGACTTAATTAACTGTTGGTTAATAGTTAAATGTATTATGTATAGGAGGATGTTGAGGATGCTGTGGAGAGGCTGTGTGACCTGATGCCCCAGTCATTAGCTGAGCAATGCGAGGACTATGTAGAGGCCTATGGAGATCAGGTCATTGAACTTCTGGCTCAGGAAATTGACCCATCACAGGTAAGAAAGATACATAATTTATAATATTTGGTAAACCAAACTGGTGTGTGCAGTAAAAAAAAAAAATGGCAGAAGTCTTGAAATTTATGAAAACCTGTTTATGGTCTTAGTTCATAGAATTATAGTAAGCTAATGATAGAGTGGCTAGAGAAGGCTTACTGAAAGAGCTGTAAATATATGATATAAACAGATGATTGCCAAGTTCAGTAAAAATCCTCTATAAATTAATTATTTGTCAGATTTGCCCTGAACTGCATTTGTGTCCTGCTGAGAGTGAGGCTGTGGCAAGTGTACCAGTGTCGGAGGACGTGTCCTGTGTTATGTGCGAATACGCTATGACTCAGTTGGAGGAAATCCTTCAGAACCACAAAACTGAGGTAAAGTATGAACTGTGTAGAGTGATTGTAATATCTGTGTTTAATTCAAAGTCAATCTAAGTATTCCTCTCCTGCATTTCCTTTTCACAAGACTAAAGTAAAGTAGAAACTTTGTAGAGTGATAGTAGTGTCTGAGGTTGATTAAGGCAGGTAATATGCTCGTATATTTACCTTCACTCATGGTCAAACTAAAGATTCCTATCTTACACTATTATTAGAGCCTCCCCACCCCTTGAAAATGGGAAATAGGGTATTGATGATGATGATAACATTTTAGTTAACTACAGTATATATATCGAGTTATAATTTTTTCTTTTCTTTTTTTAAGGAAAATATCCGGCATGCTCTTGACCAGTTATGCTCAATGTTGCCGTCCTCTGTAAGAAATGAATGCCAGTTGTTTGTTGATGCCTACACTGAGCAGGTTATTCACATGTTGATTGAAGACTTCACACCTGATCAAATCTGCATCCAGCTTATGCTCTGCAAACCCAAAGGTGAATATGTAAATCTATGATGTAACATACTGTATATTAATCCCTAAAGGACCGGGCCTGGCAAAATTCCCCTAGGTTATGGAATTTTCCCCATTTTTTTTACTCCAGACATTGGCTACACTGGTTTATAGTAGGATGGGATGCTCAGACTGAGTACACACTGCTTTTTCTAGGGTAAAATTGAGGAATTATTGATCTTATTATGTCCAAGTGTGCTGGTGAGCGACTTAGTCGACGAGCGCCTACCCCCATTTTCTACTACCTCGCCACGGTCACCACATACACCCAAACACTAGTGCTTAACGTACGGCGACCATACTTCATTCAACTCATCATAATTCTATAACCATTAAACCTACAGACTTCCCATTGGTACCAATCGAAAGAGGAAGAGTTGTTCATTCTGATACTAAAATAATTTACTTGTTCATTGTAGGTTAAGAGTAATAAGCATGCAAAAACAAGTTATTTTGTGTGATTTTCACCAAACCCCCGGTCCTTTAGGGGTTAATAACTTTTCATTAAAAATGCAGAACTATAAAATTGTATAGCTTAGTAATTATACTGTATACAGTGATGGAGCAATAATGCCAGAGATATCATTTAATGTCTTCAGTGAGGAGGGACTGAGTGGACAACATAGTGATGAATAGGAGTTTATCTTTGTATGTATGCTAACCTCACTTGTAGATCAGTCTTTAGGAGTTAGAAGACAGGTTCAGCATCATAGGTGTTTCTTGATAACAAAACTATTTACCTTATGCACTATGAAATAGCATGGTACCTGTGAGGATTCAATAATGGTTGCCCAAGAACATGACCATTTGGTTATTTACTGTTTGATGTTGTAGGAATATTGAAGCAGAAATACAAATGAATAAAGAATGCATTTGATAACACCAACTGTGAGATTGTCTTGAAAATGTCTTCAACTGTATATTTCTATGCTACAAACTAGGGCATTTTGTGCACATAAATACTGGTTAAAGGACAATACAGTCCTCGACAACCATGGTAATATTTGACATGTGTCTGGATGTGTTGATTCTGACAGAACCTACTAACATTATCGTTGTTTCAGTACCTGAACTGCCTGTGCTAGATGGTTCTAACCAGCTCCCTGTATCTCGGATGTTTATTGGCATGCCTTCATCAGGTAAGAATAATTTGACAACACCAGTGCACATCAATCTTCATCACATTATCAGTCAAGCATATGTTAATTTGCTTCTCATAAAATGCAGAAAGATTGTGCTGAAGGATTATTACCCTTTAATAGAATAATTCATGCTGAGCAGTTTGTAGCCACATTTCTCAACTTTAATTTGCTGTGTAGAACTGAACCAAGATAGCTCTCCTGATGTTATACCTCCTTGCATCATGTATTATCCCTAGGTAATTAAAGTTGTGAATTTGTTTTATATTGTTAGTTTATCAATGATACATACTGTTATTAATAATGACAGGGTTTATTTAATTGCAAATTAAAATATTTAGGGTGCTTCAAGAAATCCATGAACATACCATTTCTTCAACCCAATCAGGGTACAGAAGCAATTTGCCGCGTTACTTGAGGTTTGACTGTACTTCTTGTTAAGGATTTTATTGCTGTTTAGGGTGTATGGAGGCATGGATATTGAAATGTATGTTGGCCACATCATGAAAGATGTACAGCAGTGCAACAATGACTCCCTTCTAAGATACTAAGATACAATGGAAAGCCAAATATTATATATCTTTGAATGCCTGTCTCTTCAGTGACTCCAGAATGCAACATCACAAGATACTAATAATTATCTTTGTTTCCCTTACAGATGCCTCTCAGAGTGTAGAAGAGGAGCATGGTGTAAGTCAGTCTACAGTGTGTGTGCTGTGCGAATTTGCAATGCTACAGTTGGACCAGTTGCTTGGAGATAACGCTACTGAGGTGTGTGTGTGTGTGTACACTGTATGTTCCAAAGTTTTGAAATTATCTTAGTTTCAGGGATATAATAATCTGGGTTTCAAGGATTACAATGTTAATGTTATTACATATGCAACTGGAAGTCTTCAAACTGCTGTGAGAGAGAATTTATTACATACAAGTAAGTGTAAGAGAAAATCATGCACAGTACATTGTAGAAGGGTAGAGAGGAGAATTTGTGCTCATGCTGTAGAATACTAACTTGTCAATAATTTGTTTTACTTTCCTGTACAGAGTGAAATAATGGAGGTGGTAGACTTTGTGTGTGCCCACCTTCCAGGTACTCTCCAGGACGACTGTATAGGCTTTGTGGAGCAGTATGGTGATGCCATAATTAAGCTCTTGGTTCATGAGCTTGACCCCGAGGTTGTCTGCCAGGAAATGAAGCTTTGCAAGCCACCAAAGCACACAGGTACCGGTAATGTATTTGATACCTTTGTCTGAAATTGCGTGTCTGTTTGTAACCATTAAAGTATATTTTTGTGTGGTTTACTGATGTGGCATAGAGGTACTTGGGACTAGTAAGAATAATTAAGCCCCATCTTTGAAGTTCCTTGTTAATATTCAGTAACTATGTACTGTATCTCTCTGCTGAGTCTTGTTTACTTCATTACTATCAGAGCTCTTAAGTTGCAGAGAACCGAGATTTTAGTAAACTTAGGATGGTATAGTGTGAATCAGCCCATAAGCCTTATTACGAAATATCATATTACAAGTTATGGGGGTATACTGAATATTTTCTGCTTACTAGGACTGCGAGCCACTTTGAACATGAACTTTGACACCTGTGGAATTTGTGAATACGTGGTAACCGAAGTTGATGAGAAGCTGAAGAATCCCGAGATTGTTGTGGTTCTGGACACCGATGCTGAAGTGTTGTGCAGACTCCTTCCTAATGCTGCCATACATGAGGTAAGACATGATTGGTGTATAGTTATAGTGAAGTGGAAGAGTCAAGAAATGTGATGCAGCCAGTTCACTCCATTCATAGTACTGTAGTTTGATATCATGGACATTACAAACTTATACTAAACATAAACAATAATAAAAAAGAATGAGATATTTTCAAGATGTAAAGTATACTGAGCCAGAAAACTTTCTAACATAAAATTCCTTTAAGCATCACCTCATTGATAGTGTACAGTGCCTGTGTGGAGTCACGCGCTCAGCTCTTGCTTGGGTTCAAGGCTCAGAGAAGTACGCAGAAGGTTTTTCTCATGTAATGCCACCACCAGCCTCAGGCCTCTACACCCCTGAGTCGGGTAGTATGGGACATTGATGTTACCTTTATTTATATATCCCATGTCATTATTGGGGCCTGGGTTATATCTACCATGGGTCATATTTTACAGTTGTCTTAATGTTTGTCCCAAATACCAGTTCTTCAATACTACCAAATTATTTTTAAGAGTAATAGTATGGCCTACTGGTATATATTTGCCATTATTTTCCCCCTTCCACCATCTAAATAACCTAAGCTAAGTTACCCAATCACAGGTAACCAAACGTAACTCAAGCCAAGTGTTGGAGAGGGATACTAGGGGGAAATAGAATTGCTTGTAGTGGCATTACCTCCCAAAGTCAACAGTGATGTACAAAATGTCTGTACTTGAAGACTTGTATATTCTGTTCCAGTGCATCAATATGGTTGAAGTGTATGGACCTTACCTGGTGAACTTGCTGCGAGAACTGATGGCTCCTGATCGTGTGTGCCAGGGTGTTGGTCTCTGCCCAAAGGCTACAAATGAACAACTTCTGGGTGCTGAGAAGTGTACCTGGGGTCCATCTTACTGGTGCCAGACCCAGTTGCATGCAGCTGCTTGCAAGGTTAGTGCTTATAATTCTTAGTGTATGCCATTGTTAATGAGTAAGGTCATCACTAGTTTCTGAATATTACCTCATCCTTGGGACTGTAGGCTGTCAGTAGCCTGTGACATTTGCGAGGCCTTGAGACTATTGGGTGAAGCTTGAGACCACAATATTAAAAAAAAAAAGGAAAAGTACATCAATTTCCTGTATGAAACAGTGGAGGGAGAAGGAAGTGTTTTATTCTTGGCAACAGTAGCAATTATTACCTGTGAAATATTATATTACAAGGAGAACCCAGTGTGTCACTTGTTTGTTAAGTATATAAAATAGTGAATATCTATATGTGTGCCTTAGTATTATCACTCTTTTTGTCAATTGTGATGTCAGTTGCTTGAGTTGCATCACATCACGGGACATAAAGTTCAGTAGCTACCTCGAACTGTGTGAAAATTCTCTCGGTAGACAAAACACTGTAATTCTTAAATATTTTGTTTAATTTTCAGGCAACCATGCACTGCCGGCAGACTGTGTGGCTGGACAGCACTCCAGAAATTTAATTTTTGTTATATATGCTCTTGTGGGGTAAGTTTTTGAGAGAAGTTCATTTATTATTAGGTAGTAGAATCTAAAAATCTTCAATTTTTTCCTTTGATTGGTTATTTCCTTATTTTTCTGTGTATTGTACTTTTGAAGTTAAGTTACAGATTTTCACTTTCGACTGTTTTTATAATGGTATATAAAATGTACTCAGATTTATTCTAGCTATCAATATATTTACTTAGTATGGTAGCTCAGTTTATGATTCAGTGCATTATATTTTCATTTATATACTCATTACACGCAATATATATAATTTCTTGACCACACAAGGCAATAACGTTGTGGAATGCATGATCTTTATTTTAATTATCAGCATCATATAATAACAGTTTTAGTTAATACATAATATGCAGCTTATATACCCAATGTAGTGATTGATTTTGAAATGGCAGTCTCAGATCTAAAAGTCATAACAACTCTCAAGTCAGAATAGAAAATAGTTGAGGGTTACTATCAATGCAATGTGAGTGATGTTATTAACTCTGACTTGTATCTTATGTAGCATCCAAAATTGTTATATAGTGGTTGAAGCATATTATCAGAGACATAAGGTGTTGCTTTCGGTTCTTCAAAATAATTAAGTTTTGAGTGCGATAGTGTTTCCTGAACAAGAAATATTATTGGGTCATAAAGGTTATTAACATACAGATTGCTCTTTTTAAGGTAAAAGGAGGGCTACTGAATCCTCCAAACTATGTCACGAAGCAGATCTAATACCAATATATAAAGGGATATGTTGCTTATGATCAAGAAGAGTTTTTGATAATGAGATTAACACTACTGTTTTTGTCGCTCATCTTCTTTACCAATGCTACAGTGTGAGGAGAGTGATTTTACCTGACCGTATTATCAAGCTATTGCTTAACCTGTAATTGTATTCAACAATTTTTTTTTTTTTTTTATATATATATCATACATTATACTTTCTCCTACACTGGGATTGAAATTGTGAATGATGATGATGTGATTATGAATGATGAGCATTTTATATCCAACATTGTGCAAATCTACTTATAACTACAGGTATATTGTTTTCATTTACGTACCATTCTGTTTGACTTGATAATTAATGCATCAGATGATCAATTTTGATTTTCAATTGTTCTTGGTAATTTAGGACATCATAATAAATAATCTTCCTTTCCATATTGATGTCTTACAAGTACTGTATTTCATGTCTCATAGTACAGTGCATCTCACAAAGAAAAAATGTGTATGCTCTCTATACGTCATTTTTTTTCTATTGAATGGTAATATTCAGTATCATTTGATGTTTCATGATGGTTAATTTTGTGTAAAATCTGTGTTGTGAACTCTGTTTAAGAACAAAATTAACGTGTTTCTTGTATGTTTTGCCTAAATTTTTGTCAGCCTGGGTCATCAGATATTAAACCTATGTTGTTGTATTTTGATGTGAAAAAAATAAACTTTACTAAACACATGAGCATTTGAGATGAATTTGCCTATTTACTCATTTATTCGTTATGGATAAGTTCTGTTTTAATATATGATAAAAAGTCATGGCATGTGCAAGAGGAGCATATAATTATTAACTGAATTTGTTGGACCAATTATTTTCAGAGTGAAGCATAATTTTGACAAGTATCCATTTAAAGTTGATGATATGGGTGGTACAGCTTGAAAAATTCATATTGCTCATTGTTTAATAAGTTATTTGCAAGATAAAGTTAATAATACACATTACATTTGTATAAATTTGGGAAATGGACTCCACAAATGGTAGAAAATCTGCTACATTGCCAATTACCTAAACCTCATCGCAGGCAGCTGACCTTCGGACCGGTAGTAATAAATGATGCTGCTGGGTCCTATGAGTGCTGCATCTCCTGCTGAAGTTAATCCTACAAGCATTGCCTACAAATAATACTAATGCAGTGTTACCAGGTCTGCTTGAAATTTCCCCAACTTCATCAGAATTTCCTTTTTTACCTTAAAAATTCTGTTTACTCTTGTAAGATAGTCATACATTTACCATCAATTTCCCATTTACTCGAAAAACATATAATTTCCCCATGGGTATCTAATTTTCCATGCCTGTTAGCCATTCCAAGAGTTCTAAAAACTTTTGGCAGCTATTTGGACTAAAAAAAATGTCACCCACGTCCCCGTCAACACGATCAGAAAGTGCCAGGTGGGCAAATCATGCTACCAAAATCAGTTCTACACATGTTGACGATGGTGTAGCCGTGTAGTACTGGTACGACGGCTTCATAGACAAACACCAGAGCGGTACCGGTACCACGCCGTTGTAGGTATACACCTTGAATGACCAATATATATATTTGTTTTTATCTTGATCTTGTGGGTTTTTGCTATTATTTCTGCTAGAGAAATAATGCTCTTTCAGTCGGGCCCTTCCATATAATTTGAGACCGACTAAATATGGCGACTATTTCCCTTTTTTTTTTTTTTTTTTTTTTTTTTTTTTTTCAATTTTCTATTTCCAAAAGTGCCTGTTACAAATTCAATGGTGCACGTTTCATAATAATATCTTAAAGTACAGACGTACGATGTATCAGTAATTATCGCGGGGAAGATTTTACAAAATACATCTAACTCGGCCAACACTCCGTTCGCCAACTTCCATATTAAATCCGCTGGCGTTCACACGCAACCCTTCAGTTAGTTACCCCGGTTCTAACTGAAGGATTGCGTGTGATCGCCAGCGGATTTAACAGGGGAACATTGTTGGCCGAGTTAGATGTATTTTGTAAAATCTTCCCCGCGATAATTACTGATACATCGTACGTCTGTACTTTAAGATGCGTACTTTAAGTGTTTTATTTTTTATGTTACAAAATATGTTATCACTTATACCAAAATGTTGTAACCTCCTACGTTTCGTTATGATTCTGTAAAATTACCCTACGCCCTACAGACAAGGATTTGAGGTCGAAATGCCCTACATATAGGGCGATTACCCTACGGTTGGCAACACTGCTATATACTTCAAGTAGCAAAGGTATTTCTTACTATAATAAAACGCTTAGTTGATCAAAATAATGAAATGTATTACTTCATATTGCTTAAGTATAAAATAAAGTACCTTCAACAACACACACAAAACAAATACAGTGTAAGGGAGTAAATTTCAGTTTATGTCGATACTTTGTTAAATGTAAACAAACGCTCCATGACACTTGACAGCCAGGGGCGAGTTAGCCATGTGATGTGGTTGGTGACTGGCGTGAGTTATATGTATTTTTGTTTGAAATAAGTGCAACTAGAGAATATATTTAACTTTGGACCTTTAGGTAACTCAAAATGGCGCATATTTATCTATCATCAAAGGTGAATTACCTGTTCTTCAACAAGTTTTGCACTATCAGGTAAGCAACAATTGAAATACAATAGTGTAATTAATAATAGTACTTCAGTTTATATTTTATATAATATTGGAACAACGCGTGGCTCCAATGGAATTCTTGAACCATTATGAATGTATTCAGGTCCTTCGAATGAGAGAGTAAGGGAGAGTTTTATCAATGTAGATTGGTGTATAACAGAGTAATGAAGCATTTGTTGCCCAAATTAACGTTAATTTAGGATGTTATACACGGTGTTCCTAATTAAAGTATATGTCACTTTCTAAGAAGTCGTATATCAAGAACTACAAATGGAAGCAATATGAAACTGGTGCCATTTAACTAAAGCTAAAAGTTTCAAGCTTTCTTGAGTTATTTTATTTTTTTTTAATATACCTACTCGATTATTTCTCTCACAGCCATCGACGCTGTACTATAGATCGCGTTTGGTAAGAAATGAACTACCGTATTGTTTGGATGTTTGTCGTGTAACCTGCGGCGCTCAGCCGCTCACACTGAACATCTGTAATGTTTGATAAATATAATATCTTGCACTTTTGAGTTCATTTTTATAATAAAAAAAATGAAAAGGTAAATTACGCGCAACCGCTCTTCTAAAACTAGGTAATGATTTTAATACATAATAATGTCCTGTTGATGACCTTTTCAATGGTACAAATATAAATGGGGGGTCGAAACGTGAGTTATGCGTACCTTTATTATGGGAGGCTCTGGTCCTAATAGGAGTCGTCGCTCGGTGCTATCCGCCATGTTTGTTTACATTTCGGACTTATAGAACATGAGCGGATTTGGGTGCGGGAAAAACGCGTAATCCGAGCCAACTTTTAAAAATTAACCTAACCTGACCTGACCTGACCTAACCTAACCTAGACTAGGGCAGACTACCGGGACCTAACCGGGGCAGACTACCGGGACCTAACCTTTACATTTGATAATGTACGGGAAGAAACATGGCTGGGCTTCTAAACAGTGATCTCATTAGCTAGTCATTTATATTTGTACCATTGAAAAGGTCATCAACAGGACATTATTATGTATTAAAATTATTATTGGTTTCATCACAATATAAAATTTCATGTATGCACCACGCGCTCATGTTCTATAAGTCCGAAATGTAAACAAACATGGCGGATAGCACCGAGCGACGACTCCTATTAGGACCAGAGCCTCCCATAATTAAGGTACGCATAACTCACGTTTCGACCCCCCATTTATATTTGTACCAATGAAAAGGTCATCAACAGGACATTATTATGTATTAAAATCATTACCTAGTTTTAGAAGAGCGGTTGCTCGTATACAACCAATGAAAATGTTAGCTTTCAGGATCTATAAATTGTGTTTATATCCTCCATTGTTATTAAAATATAAAGTGTTGTAATGGGACACATAGCCTACCTTTGGAACACCCGGTATGTTAAATATTTATACATCAATTGGTACCAATACGAGCTCAAGTTGACTTACAAATTGTTGAAATGGGATTAGAATTACGAGTGTAAACACTGTACGGTAAATATTGAAAGAATTACTGTTGTTGCGTACGGTTTTTCTACTTTCATTACCCATGACTTATTTCGACAATTCTAATATTATTTTCTAACGTTATGTCATTTCCTCCACAAAATTAGCCTGACCATACCTAACCTAACCTAAAACCGCATCAGACTACCGGGACCTAACTTGGGCAAACTACCGGGAAATGACCGAGGCAAAATACTGGGACCTAGCCGGATCTGGCAACATTGCTACAAATTGGTAATTCTTTCAATAAATACCAAAAATATTTAGTGGTTAGCCATAGTGTATTATCAAAGAAAACCTTTTACCATTAATAAGAGAAAACGATTATTTTAATGGTAACATAAGTATTTGCTCCGTATTATATTTACCAATGTCGTTTCTAGTTAACCAATATAATTTTCTAGTGTAATTTCCTCTGTTTCGAACTATTTTGACATTCATTCCATTA
This sequence comes from Petrolisthes manimaculis, assembly GCA_034508575.1. Lineage (NCBI taxonomy): Eukaryota > Metazoa > Arthropoda > Malacostraca > Decapoda > Porcellanidae > Petrolisthes > Petrolisthes manimaculis. The sequence goes on from JAWZYT010001006.1 coordinate 145,251, forward strand.
GGAAATGCATTATTTAGGAGATTCACATATCCAACAATCTTTAGGGAGAGTGTTGGGATACTGGGGTTTTGGGTTGGAATAAATACATAAATATAGCACATATGGATGTAATTTACCAAGAATTTCCTGATCATTTGTCCCAGTTAGGTCCCTGTAGATTGTCCTGCTGGTTAGGCCCCGGTAAATTGTTCCTGGTTAGGTCCCGGTAGTATGCCCCAGTTCGATCCTGGCAGTTTGCCCCGGTCCTAATTCGCTCAGGTTAGGTCAGGCATGATCTGGTCTGGCTAATTATAAAATATTAAAAAAAATTAACTCATTCAATTTAAATTTAGCATATTGAAAACCGTAGCCAAATTTGGGGTATGATAATTATATTTTTGGTATTCAGATATAGTGGGTTGGGTTGGGAATAAAATTAATACAATGGGTAGAGGAAGGGTGGGGTGGGGTGGGGGGACTATGGTTATGTGGGAAGTACAAATATAGTGGGTGGGGGGAAGGGTGGGGTGGGTTGGGGGGCCTATAGTTATATGAGTAATATATAGTGGGTGGAGGGGATTGTGGTGATGTGGTGAATATATGAAGTGGGTGGGTGGGTGGGCGGGACAATGGGGAATAAATATAATAGGTGGGGGAAGGGTGGGGTGTAAATATAACGGGTGAGGTGGGGGTGAGATATAACCGGGTTGGGGCGGGGCGGGGTGGGGTGTGATATGGGTAGGGATGGAGAAAAGACTGGAGTGGGGCTGAGCCAAAACTGCAGCAGGATAAGCACATCGGGGCCAACGATATCCACACAAGGCGGGGCGGGGCGGGGCGGGGCTGACATACAGGGAGCCCTCTATCAAACCAATAGGGCGAGGTGGGGTGGGCAGGGGCATACATTCGGGGGAGAGGGGCACCATAAAACCAGTAGGGTGGGACGGGACGGGGCGGGGCTGATACACCATGAAACCAGTGGGGCGGGGCGGGGCAGACACTCAGGGGGCCCACCATCAAACCAAGACCAGGTGGGGGGTGGGGCGGTAAGGGGCAGATATTCGAGGGTCCCACCATCAAGACATGGTACGGCGGGGCAAGGTGGACACTAGGGGGGGGGGGCTCTCCTTCAAACAGGGGCGGGGCGGGGCGGGGCAGACACACGGGGGTCCATCAACAAGCCAAGGTGGGGCGGGGTGGGGCAGGGGAGACACACGGGGCTGAGGGTGGTGGGTAGGGGGGGCCAGCATCAAGCCAGCCTGTGTAGTGCAATTTAAACATACGTGAGTCGAGTCCCTTTGATGTGAACGCGGCGCTCCTCTCTATACCCATATATGGCTAACGAGTACATTACAGAATGAATATGCGATTACGAGGGGAGGCAACGGTGGTGGTGAGGGGGGGGGTGAGGGGAGGCAGAGGGGGTGAAGAGAGAGAGATGGGAGAAGTAGTGGTGGGTGAGGAGAGGAGAGGCAGAGGGATGAGGGGGTGAAGGGAGAGAGAGAGGGGAAGAGTGGTGGAGGTGGTGGATGATGGGAGGCAGAGAGTTGAAGGGGTACGGTGAGGGTTGAAAGAAGAGGGGAAAAGTGGTGGTGGTGGTGGGTGAGGGGAAATAGAGGAGTGAAGAGAGGTGAGGGAGAAAGATTGGGAAGAGAGTTGGTTGGATGAAAGAGGGGAAATGTATGAAGGAGAAGAGGAAAAGAGGGTTGGTTGGTGGATGGTAGAGGAGTGAAGGAAGAGGAGAGATGGCTGGTTGAATGGAAGAAGGGTGAAGAGAGAGAGGGAAGGAAGAAGGGTGAAATGAGAGAGAGAAAAGGGGTAGTTAGATGAGAGAGAGAGACAGAGAGATAAAGGAAAGGGGAGAGGGAAGAGGATTGGGTTGTGTGGGTAGGAAAGGGGTGATGGGGGAGAGAGAGAAAAAAAGAAAAATGACTACTTGAGTGAGAGAGAGACGGAAGACGGAAGAGAGGGTGAGGAAAGACGGGATAATAATTTGTTTGGGCTGTAAATTCCTCCAAGCTGTGCCACAAAACAGACCACAAACACCCCCTTACCAGTAACACCTATAGCCCATTTGTTTCGTGGCACCGTTTATTGGCATCAGTTATGAGTAGTTCTCCCAATCGACCACACAAGTTGACCCCCTCCGCCCCACCCCACCCCACCTCTCTAAATTAAGGTATACTGAAATAGGGTTAGCAGGTACCGCAGACATTTTTTAAACCTCTACCTCCACTGTGTTCGCTTCGACCTTTTCCTTCTCCTTTATTTACCTTTTCCTTCTCCTTTATTTACCTTTTCCTCTCCTTTATTTACCTTTTCCTCTCCATTATTTACATTTTCCTCTTCTTTTTTTACCTTTTCCTCTCCTTTATTTACCTTTTTCTTTCCATTATTTACATTTTCCTCTTCTTTTTACCTTTTCCTCTCCATTATTCACTTATTCCTCTCCTTTACTTATCTTTTCCTCTCCCTTATTTCCCATGCCTGCCTATCCAGTATATACAGCTGTTTAAAAAGTAAGTGTGATCTTTTACCATTTTCTTCTGCCTATTTTTATTTTCCTCTCCCTTTCATTTTTGCCTAATTTCCTTCTATTACTTCTACCCTTGTCTTCTACCTATTCATTATACAGTTGAATTTTCTTGTGTTATCTGTCTTCCCCCTTTCTTTCTTCTTCTTAATCTCCTTCTCCCATTTCCACCTTCATTTTCTATCAATTATTATACAGTTACATTTTCTTACGTGACAATCTCCCCCTTTTTTTTACCTTCCTAATTTCCTTCTATTTTCCCATCGTCATAGAAATACAAAGAAAACAAAATGCTAGCAGGTTATTATTACAAGGATGCAAAAAGAATTCTACTTAAAAAAAATACAAATATTTATGTTTATAACTTTTACGGTGAATTCTGCTCTTGATTGGAAAAAAATATATAAAAACAGAACAAAAGACAATCATACCGCCCTGCATCCATGGCTTCTAAAAATATAAACATTCCCTCACGATATGTTTCACCTGGCTCCGTTGGTAAGGTGTTAAAATATCGACAGTCGTACACTCTTCTTAGTAATGGGGTACTTAATTCACCTTGGGTATAGTCACGAATGGTCTGACACACCAGTGAACCAATTACAAAGCTATTATTGTCTCACATAAACAGGATGGTATGTATGTACAGTCGGCAAAACATTGTTGTACTTCTTTTGGTACATACAAGGTACATTGGAGTAGGTACCTTGTTTCTTCCAAAAAAAATAGGGGACAGGCTTTCTACCCGCCCCAAGCCTGTCCCCCTATTCCCGCACATCCCCAGTTCCCCCCTCCAAGCCTGTCCCCTACTCCCGCACCCCCTTAAGGATTATTTCTTGACTAGGATAATTTGAGGGTTTGTGGAATAATGTGACGATGGTTTTCACTTGTACGTGTGTTTGAAAGTGTTGTGTAATGGTGTATTATATCACAGTGAACGTATAGGTCATAGTGGGGCTTGTCATTACACACACACACACACACACATAAACGCACTTAGCTACACACACGAACACACCTAGCCACACACACACATACACGCACCTACTCTCCCACACACACACAAACTAACACTCTCTCACCCACACCCTCACACACGCACACAAATTCTCTCTCTCTCTCTCTCACACACACACACACACACACACACACACACACACACACACACACACACACACACACACACACACACACACACACACACACACACACACACACACACACACACACACACACACACACACACACACACACAGCAGTAGAACAAAAGCACCCCCTCATTTCCCACCACCTGGCCTGTGATTCTGGTGCCACTCACTGTAATCTACACGTAATTAGTGGCACTGGGCTGACCGGGGTGGGGGTGTGGGGGGGGGGGCAGGTAATAAGGGATGTGGGTGGGGGTGGGGTGGGGGTAGGGAGCATGTAGTAAGGGATGGGGGTGGGGAGTTGATAGGGGGGAAAGGTTGGGTAGTGTGGGAGATAGTATGGTTTGGTGGAGGGGGCAGGTTGTAAGGGATGGGGGTGGGGGATTGATAGGGGGGAAAGGTTGGGTAGTGTGGGAGATAGTATGGTTTGGTGGGGTGGAGGGGATTGGTGGGGGTGATGGTTGGGTAGTGGGGGAGATAGTTTGGTTTGGTGTGGTAGAGGTGGATGGTTGGTGGGGTTTTATTGGGGGCATAGTAAGGGATGGATGGTTGGTGGAGGGTGGGGGTTAATAAAGGGTGGTTGGTTGGTGGGGGGTTGGGGTTAATAAAAGGGTGGATGGTTGGTGGAGGGTGGGGGTTAATAAAGGGTGGATGGTTGGTGGGGGGTTGGGGTTAATAAAGGGGTGGATGGTTGGTGGGGTTCTTGGAGTAGTTAGGGGTTGTAAGGGGTTGTGGGGGGGGCTATGTTTCTTGGGTTATATATACTTAATTAAGAGGAATCATTGTATTCTCCCCACGAAAACTACAATAATTATAATAGTAATAATAATAATAATAATAATAATAATAATAATAATAATAATAATAATAATAATAATAATAATGATGATAATGATGATGAAAACAATAATAATATAATAATAATAATAATAATAATAATAATAATAATAATAATAATAATAATAACAATAATAATATTAATGATAAATAGAGAGGCGACATAACTTTTGACCGATACTGTGCACAGGTTTCAATATAATATATAACCTAACCTAACCTAACTCCCAACCAAAAATACGACGACGTCTAATCTAATACACACAGACTAACCCCTAACACGATACATAAACCAGGGTAGACAAAAAAATCATATATATCATTATTATTATTATTTTATTATTTTTTATACGGAATTGCACGTACAGTACCTAAAATATTTAAGAAGTTTAGTAGTTCAACCTTAAGGGCGAGATGGTAAACTTTTATGGATACGTTGGAGTACCTTAGTTCCTCCAGGGTATGCCAGGAAACACAGGACCAGATTACCAAACAATACTGGTAGTGGTGGTGGTGGTGGTGGGGGCCTGTTGTTGCTTTGGGGGGAATCAGTTGCTCCAGATTAACCACCAACACTGTACTACCTACCACCCTACCTGCCTACCTGCCTACCCCCTTCATAACTAGCACAAAGACCCTATTAAGATTGTATTGTGTTCCCATACAAGGTTTGACCCGGAGTGTTTGTCCCTGCTATGGTAACACTGAGAGAGAGAGAGAGAGAGAGAGAGAGAGAGAGAGAGAGAGAGAGAGAGAGAGAGAGAGAGAGAGAGAGAGAGAGAGAGAGAGAGAGAGAGAGAGAGAGAGAGAGAGAGAGAGAGAGAGAGAGAGAGAATGAATTAAAAACTGCTTAGATATGAGTTACGAAAAAGAGATGAAGATTGTTAAGGTATTAAATAGTATGTCATAGGGGGCTTCTCATTACACACACACACACACACACACACACACACACACACACACAGCCAATCACACCACCACTCCACCCTACTCTACGCCTCCTTTTAAACAAAGAACATTGACCCCAATCACCTGAGGGAGCAGAAGAAGGAGGAAGAAAGAGGAAAAGAAGTAGGAGGAAGAGGAGGGAAAGGAGGAAGAGAGGGAGAAGGGAGAAAGGAAGAGAAGGATAGAAGGAGAATAAGGACTGAAAAGGGGGTTAGCAGAAAGGAGAAGGAGAACCAAATGGAGAAATTAGGAGAAGGAAGTAAAGTAGGAGGAAAAAAGGATAGGAATAGAATAGAATTATTGAAAAGAAGAGGAAAAAGGAGAAATTAGGAGAAGGAAGAGAGTAGGAGGAGAAAGGAAGAGAAGTAGGAGGAGAAAGGAGAAGGACAAGCAAAAAGAGAAAGGAGGAGAAAGGAGAAGGACAAGCAAAAAGAGAGAGGAGGAGAAAGGAAGAGAAGTAGGAGGAGAAAGGAGAAGGACAAGCAAAAAGAGAAAGGAAGAGAAGCAGGAGGAGAAATTAGGAGAAAGGAAGAGAAGAATGAGGAGAGGGACCTGTGCTATGGGAGTGAGTATATACAAAGCCTTGGAGAACAACTGGTAAGATAGAAGAGTGTATTGACTAAACACAGAGAAAGAAATGACACTTGGCCCACTCTTTTCTCTGACAGGGCTGTATTGTGTGTGCTTTATCTGTGTGTGTGTGTGTGTGTGTTTGTTCTATCTCTCTCTGTTTTGTATGTGTGTTCGTGTTCAATGTCTGTGTTTGTGTGTGTCTGTTTTATCTGTGTGTGTGTGTTTGTTCTATCTCTGTCTGTCTATTTTTTTTTTTTTTTTGTGTGTGTAGGCTAATGCACAGATATTTAAATAGGGAGGCAGGCAGGAGAATAGGCAGAAAAAACATATAAGAAAATAAACAGACAGGCAGATAGAAAAATAGACAGGCATATAGGCAGATAGGAAAATAGGCAGGCAGGCAGGCAGGCAGGCAAACAGACAGGCACAATAAGACATCCTACATACTCTTCTCAAATGCTTGTCTGCCGCCTTTTCAGATTTACCCTACTGTATCTCCTCTACTCTAACTCCTCCAAAATGTGCCACGAAACACACCTCCTATACCGAGACCATCCGTTTCTTGGCAGGGGTTGGAGGAATCAGTAGCCTCCATTTAACACACCCATTGAAGAAAGTTGGTGAAAGAGTCCAATTGGCTAAGGAGTTAATCAGGCGAGACCAATCATGTCCCTCTTCTCTCTCTCTCTCTCTCTCTCTCTCTCTCTCTCTCTCTCTCTCTCTCTCTCTCTCTCTCTCCTTGGCCCTCTAATTTCAAGTTGGGATTTGAGTTAATTGAATGGCAAAGGGTGTAGTTGGTGGGGAGAATGAGGAGGTTGTGGTGGTGGTGGTGGTGAGAAGGTGGTGGTGGTGATAGTGTGGGGTTTGGGTGTGATTTTGATGGTGGTGGAAGTGGTAGTGGTGGTGGTGGTGGTGGTGGTGGTGGTGGTGAGAGGAGGGGTAATGTTGTTGTTGTTGTTGGTGGTGGTGGTGGTGGTGGTGGTGGTGGTGAGAGGAGGGATAATGTTTTTGTTGTTGTTGATGGTGGTGGTGGTAGAGGTGATGGTGAGAGGAGAGATAATGTTGCTGTTATTGTTTTTGTTTTGATTGTGGTGAGGTGGAAGAATCGAATGGAAGGTAGATGGAGGTGGTGGGGGCGAGTAAATAGAGAGAGAGGGAGGTGGGTGGCAGGTGGATGGAAGTGGAAGAATCGAGTGGATGGAGGAAGGTGGGTGTGAGTGGTTGAGGCCAATAATATGATGGGTAAGGAAGGTAGAAGGGGTGTGCTGACATCTTGACCAGACCTACCAATTGTTTGCTTTGGTAATGTTGTTTATTGTGTGTGTGTGTGTATGTGTGTGTAGCTTTTTATGTGTGTGCGTGTGTTGATGTATTTAGTCTAATATATACTGTCTGTGTGTGTATGTGTGTGTCTGTGTCTGTATTGATATATATATAGCTATATTATAATTATATGTGTGTGTTGATGTATGTAACCTTATATCAAGTATATATATATATGTGTGTGTTGTGTGTGTGTGTGTGTGTGTGTACAGGGAGGGAGCGTCGCCCCCGGGGAACATAACACAACGGCACACTCCAGCCAGCCAGCCAGCCAGCCAGGGGGTCGAGGTCGTGTATCTGGAAAAGTATTGTGAGAGCTGGACAAACATATGCTTCCTCTAGCACGGATGAAAAGCTAAAACATGTGTCCAACGAGAAAGAGAGAGAGAGAGAGGAGTATTTGTGTGTGTGTGTGTGTGTGTGTGTGTGAGAGAGAGAGAGAGAGAGAGAGAGAGGGGGATATATATATAGATATGTGTTTTTCTTTATGCAAAATACCTGATGAATTTGTTGAAATTTTACTTATTCCAACCTGCATGGCTATTTAAAATAATTCAAGACAATGAAAAATGGTAAAGAAAATTAAAATAATGATAATAATATTATCGCAGTATATTAGAATATAAGATTGAGAAGCAATGATAATATTTATGTTTGGAGCATTGTTGTCTCTTGTTGTGTCGCAGCATCTCTCCTCGAAGAGTAAAGTATATGTGACCCCGTTGGTAAGGCGAAAAGAAGGAGGGAAAGGAGGACATGGAGGGATGGAGGGAAGTAGGGACATGGAGGGAAGGAGGGAGGGAAGTAGGGACATGGAGGGAAGGAAGGAAGGGAGGGAAGGAGGGACATGGGGGAAGGAAGGAAGGTAGGGAAAGAGGGAGGTAGGGACAATGAGGGAAGGAGGGACATGGAGGAAGGAAGGTAGGGAAGGAGGGACAATGAAGGAAGCAGGGACATGGATGGAGGAAGGGAAGGAGGGACACACGCCAGACTCGCATTATACATGTTTGGTGAGGCCTTGGGCGCTGGTGGCGACATCTGTGTTGTAGCGGTAAACACTCTCCCACGACGGGCTATGGCGGAGCTGCTGATTGTGTCAACACCGGCCTTTCCTTGCCCTCCCCCACCCTTACCCCTCCCTACTTACCATCCCATCACCCCTCCCCACTCACCATCCCATCACCCACCTCCCCACTCACCCATATCCCACCCCTTCCCACTCACCCAAATCCCAACTCTCCCTACTCACAATTTCGCCACCCCTCCCCACTCACCATTCCCCCACACCTACCCACACCCACACAAATCCCACAACCCACCCATCCTATCCACTCCTCCCCCACCACGATCCACCCACACCCCACCCACGATAACCTCCACCTACACGATATCAACTAGTAGCATCCAGGGCCGACCAAAATTTCACTCTCTTTTCCCCGCGACAACAACGAATTACTTCCTCACGAATATTTAATGTTGAGGGGGGCGAGACACTTTTGGAGCACCTTGATTCCTCCATAGTATACCTGAAAACCGGACCAGATCGGGCAAAATGAATGGTGTCCTGTTGCACGGCATAGTGGGAATGGAATCAGTTGCTCCAGATTTACCAGCAACTGTAATACCCCCTTAATCTGGTGAAGGGACGATAGGGTAAACACAGGACTGGTTTTGGTCACATTGTACAACACAGTCTTTATTCTGTACTCAAGTGTATTCCCGTGTTGGCTATATACGGGAATATTATGTGTGTGTGGGGGGGGGGAAGGGGTTGGACTGGACGGTGGTGGTGGTAGGTGATATGATGATAGTGGTGGTGGTTGTTGGGGAGGATGTGAAAGTGGGTTGGTGCTGAAAGTGGATGAAGGTTGATGGGTTGTTGAAGTTGAGGTGGTGGATGTGTGAAGGCGAGGATGGTGGAAAGAAAAGGTGGATGTGGAGGCAAGTGTAGGTGGATGTCGAGGCTGAGATGTGTATGAGTGGTGGAACGAGAAGGTGGAGTGGAAGGTAAATAGTGTACGGGTGGTGGAAAGAGGCAGGTGGATGTGGAGGCAAGTGGTAGTGGGAGGTGGACATGAAACTGAAGATGAATGAATATATATTTGGTGGTAAAAACAAAATAAATGTGTACAGCAACGAGTCATAATAAATATCCATGCAAATCTTGTTGAAGTTAAGAATCATCTGACATAGCAGTGAACCAATGACAACAACACTTATCCTGTCTCATATACTGTACTTCCTGGGGCTTATTTAATACTCCAACATAAGGCTATTCGAAGCACACCTGGATATTTATTATGGCTCGTGAAGGAAGGTAGGAAGGAAGGAAGAAGTGCGACAAATTACTATATTCACTTTCTCATTCATTCACTCACTCACTTTCTCACTGACCACATCTGCAATCCTCTTACGTCACTCACCATCATATTATACATTCCGCAACACACATTGGCAAATCTATCTTCCCCCGTCCTCTGGTCATTGTAGGGCTTCCTCCGTCATTCATCACGTATATATATATGAAGATAATTTATGGAGGTTGAACATTTCCTTCGTCGTCCATCCTGTTTCAAGAGTTCTTTTTTGTTTTGTTTTTTGTTATTTAATGATGCCCGGGAATCTAGACGCAGGGAGAAAAACGGAGGATGAAGGAAGAAAGACGAAGGAAACAGGGATGGTATTATTTATGCCTCTCAGAATTGTGCACGTGTTCGTTTGTGTGTATTACTGACCTGACCATCACCAAAATGCTTCAGATTCATTTTAGAGGAATGAACCACTTTCCTCCTCTTGAAGTATAGTACCATACGAGTCTTTATGGGGATTTCAAAGTAGTCACACACACGCAAACACACACACACAATTTCAAAGCAGTCACACACACACACACGCAATTTCAAAGCAGTAACACACACACACACAATTTCAAAGCAGTGACACACACACACACAATTTCAAAGCAGTAACGCAAACACACACACACTTCAAAGGAGTTTTAGTCCTTCCTATAAATGAACACTTACCACCAATATTTCACTCACACACACACACACACACACACATTTCAAAAGAGTTCTAGAGTCTTTGCGACGAAATGAACACTCACACACACACACACACACACACACACACACACACACACACACACATTTCCAAACAGTTCTAGAATCCCTGCAATGAATGAACACTTGCCCCCAAATATTTCAGCTTAGGAGTGAACATATACTTTTTTCAGAATATAGATGACATTTCAGCATTTCATTACAAGCTCTCGTGTTCATTATAGAGAGCTAATTTATGGCATTAATTTGATCCGTTTATACCTAGTGTGATTTGACTCATTTACGGCACTGATTGGATAGTGGTGGTGTGATGTGATAGTGATGGTGATAGTGGTGGTGATGGGGGGTTGGTGGTGGTGGTGATGGTGATGTGGTAGTGGTGGTGATGGGATGATGGTGATGTGGTGATGGTTATGATGGTGTGGTGGTGATGGTGATGTGGTAGTGGTGGTGATGGGGGGATGATATAATGGGATGATGGTGGTGATGGGGAGATGATATAATGAGATGATGATGGTGGTGATGTGGTGATAGTGATGATGGTGGTGAATGGATCGGATATCGAAGAATGAGGATTTGCGGATGTGGATATAAACACACACACACACACATAAATAAATAAATAATTAAATAAAAAAGTGAATAAATAAATACATATATAAATAAATTAATAGATAATAGGCTAAATATTTTATAGAATAATAGTAATGATCACCGATAAAAGAGGAGTATTTTCTCAAGGGTAAATTAGACAGATATTGATTGTACTGAAATATTACTATCGAGTATCCCGTAAAAATAACACATCAATCACTGTCAGACATTGGGAGAAAAAAAAATAGAGCATAAATAACCAAGAAAAATAACCAGCTAAGAAAAAAAACAAAAACAGCATAAATAATCAAGAAAAATAACCAGCCAAGACAAATTACCAAAAAAATAATTAACCAAGAAAATAGAAGACAAAAAAAAATAATCCAGCCAAGAAAGAAAAAAAAATATCCAACCAAGATATTAAAAAAAAAAAAAATATATCCAACCAAGAAAGAAAAAAAAATATCCAACCAAGAAATTAAAAAAAAAAAAAAAAAATATCCAGCCAAGAAAAAATTACGAGTGAAAAATGAAACCGATATAAAAACTGTGAGAGTTGTATTATTTCTTGGGGTTCGTGATAAAATATATAGAAGGAAATCAGTGCCGTATGAACAAGGCCAAATATCAGATTTAATTGGCTGGGTTATAATATTGAGAATGAGACGAGTAAATGTCACTAACGAGGCGAAATTAGGTTTGTGATGACAGCGGGTTTATGCATACACACGTGAACACACACACACACACACACAATTATATACATACTTGAACAAACACATACACAATTATATACACACGTGAACACACACACAAATAAACATAAATACCTTCACACACACACACACATGGACGAATATGCATCAATGCATTCACACGTTCACACAAACACACATACGCACGAATTATAATAAATACGTTCACAGACATACACACACACACACACACACACACATAAGAATAAGCATAGTTATGTTGACACATATACACACGAATAAGCCTAAATACAATGACACACACACACACACACACACACACGAAACTCGAGACATATCGGTCGGTGGGTCGGTCGCAGGTGAAAAAATATATAGAAAACTCGAGGCAAAACACGAGGCGTATCAAACCATCAGACATGAACCACACCTATGTCACTCTTATCCCAAACACCACACGACATTACCCATATAAGAATACCACCACGTTGAGAACCAGAAGGACATATAGGGAATGTTAACTAACTTGACTCCACTATTATAGCTCTTGTCGTGGTGAAGGGGTCTCAGATCGTGTAAAAAATGTATATATAATAAATAAATATATTCTTATTAATTTTTTTTACGTGTGAGAAACGCATTTGCTGATTCAAGAGGGTGGGGGGGGGGCAGGAGAAGAGGAGGAGGGGGTGGGGCAGAATTTTTACTCAGTTCAGTCTTGAGGAAATTCGACGTAAATTAATAATATCCTCGTGTTGTTTATAGGAGTGAATTGGTGGCTACTGATTCCTCCATGCACTGATAGTGAATCTGATAATGACTAATATTGACTCGTAGTACCGTAGTGATAGTGACTAATATTTGACTCGTGATAGTGACTAATATTTGCCTCGTGATGGTGACAGTAATAGTGACTTGTGGTAGTGATAGTGAACGTTATAGTGACAAGAAACAGTGACGATGACAGACTGTAGATAGTGATTATGGTGGTAACAGTGAAAACAGAAATTACTCTTAATAGTGACAGTTTTATTTACAGTGACACAAACGTTATTAAAATTATATAGTGAATTATAATGATACAGTGATGGAGAAGGTGACTGAAGAGTGTATGTGTGTGTGTGTGTGTTTGTTTATGTTTGTGTGTGTGTGTGTGTGAGTGTGTGTTTGTTTGTGTTTGTGAATGAGTGATTTAGTGAGTGAGTGTCTGTGTCTGTGTGTGTTTGTGTGTGTGTATGTGTGTGTGTGTGTGTGAATGAGTGATTTAGTAAGTGAGTGTGTGTGTGTGTGTGTGTGTGAATGAGTTAGTGAGTTGGTGAGTGAGGTGACCTTTTCTGACCTTTAATAATAAGGAGTCCCAGAATGACCTCGAGTCGCCCCCCATTCAAAGGTCACTCGTCCTCTTTTTATCGGGGGGTGGGGGTGGTGGGGGGGGCAGTGATTTTATTTTCTGTCTGTCTTTTTTTTTTTCATTTATGGGTTTAGTGATTAGTATGTCTGTCGATAATGTGGTGGTGATGGTGGTGGCAGTGGTGGTAGTGGTGGTGGTATTGATGATGGCGTTAGGGGTAGGTGGTTGGGTGGTAGTGGTGGTGGTAGTAGTGGGAATGGCAGTGATGATAGTGGTAGAAGTATACGTGTGGTGAAGTGGACGTAGTATTGGTTGTGGAGGTGGAGATGTGGTGGTGGTGGTGGTGGTGGTGGAGGTAGCCTAGATTGAAGTGATAGTAGTGGTGATAGGTGGAAATGGTTGTAGTAGTAATAATGATGGTAGTAATAGTAGTAGTAGTAATGATATAATTGAAGGTCACCATTGTAATTATTCTTCCTACATCCCCTCCACTTACCTACACATCCACCCTCCCTAATCTCTCACTTTTTGTTTCATCTTTCATCATTTATCCACATAGGGAGGTACTGTATTGTCTGTCTGTGGTGATGTGGGGCAGTACTAGATTAAAGAATTTTGATGCCTCTTCGGACCCGAGCCATTCATTCCCTTTCCATTCTTCAACAGTCTCTCCTTTCCTTCAACTCTCTTCGTGCCTGCTTGTTGTCCCTTCTGTCTCTATCTCCTGTCTTTTCCCTCGTTCTACATGGTCTGTCTGGCCTAGTGCAGTGTTCTATCTTCCCCTACAGTTCTCATACACCCTTTAGCACTGCCAGGCTCCGTTGACGCACACGTGGCGTCTCTTATATTTTATACAAGGTGGAGTAAGGTTGGGCAAGGAGCAAAGACTAACTAGAGGGTCGGGGCAAGATGGGGCAAGGAGCAAAGACTAACTAGAGAGACGGGGCAAGGGGCAAAAACTGTAGGATGAGTATCGGGGGCAAGGTGGGGTAAGAACTGTAATATGAGAGTTGGGGGCAGGACTTGGCAAAATGGGCAAGGGGCAAAAACCCGTAAGCAGAGTGTCGGGGCAGGACTGACGGGGCAAGGCGGGGCAAGGCGGGGCCACCCCACAGTTTACCCACCGTGTGTACTGAGGGTCGAGGCGGCAGGGGGTAAAAATAGGCTTATGAGGTAAACATTTACCAAACAGCCAAGGGTGACACACGCATGCGCACTCAGCCAACACATGCAGTCACGTCCCGCGCAGGTATATAGGCAAGGCAAGGCACGGAACGGTACGATAATATACGGTACGGCGCTCAATCTACCCCCTCTCCCTCCTCAATCTCCCCCTCTCCCCCTTCTCCACATCTCCCCCCTCAAAATCCCCCCTCTCCCCCTCAATCTTCCCCCCCCCCCTCTCCCCCAACCCCGATATGTATCAAGGTACCCAGTCAGACTTTTTAACCATTAAATAAAAAAATATATATGAAAGATGGTTAAATAGGAGGTTGAATAATTAAGGGAATTTAATACACCTCATACTTTTGGCACTGTACACTCACCATCCGAAATTTGTATCCACCAGGTCTTGTTGTTGAAGTTTCGAATCATTTGACACACTAGGTAGTAAACCAATTACAACGCTTATCCTGTTTCATATTATTTGCTTGAGCTCACTTAATACTCGATCAGGCTATTCGAAGCAAGCCTGGATACATGTTTAGTCAATATTCCTTGCATTAAACTGAATGATGATTTGCTAGGATGATTATTATAAGCAAAAATGTCTCTGTGATAAAATGTTGAATTATACTGTACATACATAGTTTATCTGTTTATTTATTATACTGTATTAATAAAGGCGAAAATATAAGTACACTGTGACTGTCGTGATCAATTAATTAAAATGTACAAAATCTATGTGGTTTTCCCTTCACTTTTCACCTTCATTGATACAGAATCATAAATGTATTGTAACAGGTAAACTATGTATGTATAATTCGACATTTTATTTTTGAAATATTTTTGCTTAACATTTTCCAAGCAAGTCATCATTCAGTATAAGGCAAGGAATGATGAATATATAGAGCTTAGAAAATAATGTATAGAGCTTAGACATTAATAAATAGAGCTTAGAACATACATAATACACATAACCTAGACAATATTCTACTGTATAAGGCTTAGAAAATTGTATAGAGAGCTTAGACAAAAATATATAGGACCTAGAAAATAATATATAAAGCTTAGAAAATATAGAGAGAGCCTAGAACATGATAATTATATAAAGCTTAGAAAATAATATATAAAGATTAGACAACAATAATAGTAAAAGGGATAACATGTGCTTCATTCATTTATAATTTGTATATCAAGAAGACATTCGTGCTGGGTTCTTGTTTACTGGTGGTGGTTGATGCATTCCTCTACCACCTCTCTATCTATCTATTACTCCTTCTTAAATACACTGGTGAAAAGAGAGAGAGAGAGAGAGAGAGAGAGAGAGAGAGAGAGAGAGAGAGAGAGAAAGAGAGAGAGAGAGATTCACTCGCATCACATCATCGTAACTTTCATTATCATTATTGTTCGTATAGCGTTCGTGTATCAGCAACAGATTCACTTACAAATACATATATGTACTGTATATATATAGAGAGAGATAGTTGCTGTAGTGAGTGGGAGTCAGGGAAGGGGAGGATTTATTGTCAAGAACAGGAGGGTGTAAAGAAGTATTGTTGCCCCCTTCCCTCACTCCATCACCACCACCACTCACCCCCACTCACCCCTCCCTCACTCCAACACCACCACCACTCACCCCCACTCACCCCTCCCTCACTCCATCACCACCACCACTCACCCCTCTCTCACCACCAACAACAACATCAACACAACCCCTACTCCCCTCCCTCTCTCATCCCCTCCTCTCACTACCAACACAACCCCTACTCCCCTGCCTCTCACCACCACCACCAGTACTACCCCTACTACCCTCTACTCACCACCATCACTCACCCCTTCTCCCTTGCCTATCTCACCAACAACAACACCAATACCACCTCTCCCCTTGCCTCTCAACAACAAACACCAACACCTCTCCCTTACCTCTCTAGAACAACACCACCACCAACACCACCTCTCCCTTACCTCTCACCAACACCAACAACAACACCAACACCACCACCACCTCTCCTGCATCTCACCACCACCACCTCTCCCCTTACCTCTCCCCTTACCACCACCACCACCCTAGTCAGACTACAATGTATACACGCTTAATTTCATTCCGTGTTTGTCTGTGCATAAAAGACTGAGAGGCAGCTTTAACAAATGTTGAGCCGGGGGGGCCACACACACACGCTCAGTAATTGAATATACCGACACAAATGGCTGGAATATTTGCTGTAAAGGCCAATATAATCATTTTTCCCTCACCCGGCTAAGTGTTACATGCGATTCCACCCGTGTTGCTTTACCAGTAATAATAATAATAATAATGATAATAATAATAATGATAATAATAATGATAATAATAATAATAATGATAATAATAATAGTAATGATGTGTTGCCTACCATTTCACCCATGTTGCTTTATTAGTAATAATAATAATGATAATAATAATAAAAATGATGATAATAATAGAAAGTGTGATTTATATAAATATTAGTCACCTGCTGGTCCTTTGCTTGTTGTTCTGATGATGATGATGATGATGATATGATGGTTGTAGTAATAATAGTAGTGATAAATTGTGATGCTTGTAATGATAGTGTTCATGTTGTCCATTGTTGTTATTATTATTATTATTATTATTACTACTACAGATACAACAACAACAACAACAATTACTATTACTATTACTACTACTACTACTAATAATAATAATAATAATGAAATAATAATAATAATAAACAACAACAACAACTACTACTACTACTAAAACCACCACCACCACCACCACACCTACTACTACTACTACTACAAATACTACTATGGTTATTATCATCATCATCATTATAGTGCTTGTATACATGTCCCTCCTTCATCTGTTTCTCCCACGTCTTGTCAGTTTGACCCTGTAATAAAAGTGTGTAATTTTCCCAATGATGACTCCCGATAATCGATATCTGGGGTGTGTCATCCGTAGGTCACACACACACACACACACACACACACACACACACACACACACACACACACACACACACACACACACACACATACACCTCTTCTCTCTCTCTCTCTCTCACACACACAGCAACCTTAGCCTCTCTTTTTCGTCTTCCACTTGAGATCACTTGAAGCATCAGAAAAACATAATACATACCTATCACGAACTCAACTAAAATGTAGAAACAAAACACATCCCCAATTAGTACCAGTGAGGGCGTCTGTCTGTCTTCTGGCATGGCTGGGAGGAATCATCTGTACACATTCCAATTCATATCACCAACAAATAGCATCTCCGTTTATTGGACCCTGTGTTGCAGCCAGAGAATTGGAGGTAAATGAGTCCTTCAAATATTCCCACGAAACACTATACCTATATAAAGGAGCTTAATTGTTTCGTGGCATAGTCAGAAGGAATCAGAAGCCTCCAGTTTTCATACACGATCACAGGGTCCTTATTGTGATGAGAAACAACAATCTTATGATCCGTCTTCCACACTTTTTCAATTAATATTATCTCATTCCATAGTTGTTGAATAATGTACTGAAGATAGAAGATAATTTACTGTCAATAGAAGACATTTATTATGGTACATTATCGAATTATGTACTGAAATCAAGTGAAAACAGTATTTTTTTAATTTGCTTCAGTTTACACTCGTGGTTATTCATGGTATATATTCATAATGTTTGAGAAAGTCAGTGGACATTAGTTTTCTGCATAGAGTTGAATTATGTACGGTACTGAAATCAACTGAGAGTATTATTTTTTATTTGCTTCATGTTTACACTCGTGTGGTTCATGGTATGTTGTATAATCATAATATTTGAGGAAGCCAGTGGACCCACACACCATTAGACAATATAAAGTTACTGGCCACGACTCTACAAACATGACCCCCTTGACCAATGCTGAAAACGGTACCAGTATGTGTTTAGAAGGAGGGGAAGAGAGAAGGGAAGAAAGGGGGTAGGTGGAGGGGGTGGAAGAAGGGAAGAGAGGGGTAGATAAAAGGAGGGGAAGGGAAGAAATAGAGTAGAGGAAGGGGAAGGAAAAAGGGATGAGTGGGAGTGAAGAGAGGGGTAGATAGAGTGGGAGTGAGGAAGGGGTAGATAGAAGGATAGGAAGGGAAGAAAGGGGGTAGGTGGAGGAAGAAGGAATGAGAGGGAATGAAGAGAGGGGTAGATAGAGTGGGACTGAGGAAGAGAGGAGAAGAAGGAATGAGAGGGAAGCGAGGCATTCCCACAATACACACACACACACACACACACAAACACATAAACCAACCAAAACCAAACCCCTACACACACACACACACACTACACACAAACCAACCAACCAACCAACCAAACCCACCCCCCTCACACACACACACACACACACACATAAAACCTCATTACCCGGGCTCTCAAATCATCATCATCATCATCATCATCTTGTCTCCTCCCACTGCCGTAAAAAATTGTCCCCATCGCCAGTAATGAATTAACATGTATGTATGTATGTACCCAACTTGTCTCTCTCTCTCAGTGTAGGTGGTAAATCTAGGAGCAAGTAATTCCTCCAGACTATTCCAAGCAACAGTCCACCATTGTTTTCGTTCACGTGGTCCTGTTTCCTGGCATACTTTGGAGGAATTAGGTGTACTCATAAAAGTGTTCTTCTATACCCTCTCAACCCCGGGGTATAAAAATCAAACTGTGGGCTAATATTACTCGTACTTACTTACTTACTTACTTACTTACCTGCCTGCATCTTGGGTCAGAAAATAAATAGCAACGTAATACAGGTTTGTCGCTCGTTGGGCCACAAAACAAAACAATCTCGACACACATGTTAATTCCCCTCCAAACAAACACACACACACTCTCTTACACACTCTCTTACACACACACACACACACACACACACACTCTCTCTCTTACACACACACACACACACACACACACACACACACACACACACACACACACACACACACACACACACACACACACACACACACACACACACACATACATACATACATAAATGACATCACACACACACACATGCACACACATTCATAAATCACATGAGACACAAACACACATATTCATAAATGACATGACACACACACACACACACATAAATGACAACACACACGCACATACACATATTAAAAAATTACAACACACACACACACACACACACACCGTCGTCCACTTGGCCCGTGGCTCAATTAAGGAGAAGCTATATAGAGATGTGATTATAGAGGAGCCTGGCTGATGGAACCTTATCACATCAAATCACACACACACCAACTAAAAAAAATGAATGGCACACGATAACTCAAGAATTCTCTCTCTCTCTCTCTCTCTCTCTCTCTCTCTCTCTCTCTCTCTCTCTCTCTCTCTCTCTCTCTCTCTCTCTTACTTCCATTGATGCCCACATATCCACCCACGCTCTCTCTCTTTCTCTGTGTGTGTGTGTGTATGTGTGTGTGTGTGTGTGTGTGTGTGTGTGTGTGAGTATGTGTCTGTGTGTGTGTGTGTGTGAGAGAGAGAGAGAGAGAGAGAGAGAGAGAGAGAGAGAGAAGAAAGAGAAAAAGTTGCAGTGTGTCTTTAGAAGTCCAATACATCCCACCCTCTCATTATTACCTCCCTACAGCCAGACACAAAACATTAAAGAACTCCTGGAAAAAAAAAACATTGGTGGATTGGAGTGCCTCATGTCCTCCAAAGTTTGCCAGGAAACAAGACCAGATTAACAAAAAATAAATGTTGGTCTGTTGTTTGAAATAGTTTGGAGGAATCAGTTGCTCCAGAAATCCCATGGGGCCAGTATTGCATTCACCATCCCTGCCTCTCTTCCTCTCCCTTCCTCTCCCTCCCTTCCATCACTTTACCTCATTCTTTCCCCCTCCTTTCCTTCCCTCCCATCCTGCCCCCCACCCCCTATCACTCTGTATCTTTCTTTATCCCTCCTTTCCCTCCCTTCCCCACAATCTGACCCATCCCTTCCCAATCCTACTGTCCCCCTTTTCCCCCTCCCATTACTCTCTTCCATCCTACCATCCCACCCCCCTCCTACCATCCCTGTTCACATCCCACCATCCCTCTCACTCTCCTACCATGCTTCTCCTCATCCTACCATCCTTCTCTTCCTCCTACCATCCCTCTCCTCCACCCCCCTGCCTCATCCCTTCTCTCTCAGATGTCAGGAAATTGCATCTAAGCACCTGTGGATTTGCTAAAGCTCCTGCCATGCCTGGGGTGTGTGCAGAGAGAGAGAGAGAGAGAGAGAGAGAGAGAGAGAGAGAGAGAGAGAGAATCAGGGGCAGACAGTATGGATCAGAGAGAGACAGAGACAGAGACAGAATCATTGGCAGACAGACAGACAAACATAGAGAGAGAGGGGGAAAGTCAGACAGACAACCAGAGACAAATCAGGGGCAGACAGACATACAGAGAGAGAGAGAGAGAGAGAGAGAGAAAGAGTGAGAGAAAGAGGGGGAGGGGTGTAGGTGGGGGTAGGTGTGACGAAGAATTAATAACTGTCCAAGAAACAAAGAGGCACACAAAGGTATAATTATAAATGAAGGAAGTTGGTGTGTGATGTGGTCGTACAAACTCTCTGTTTAATTAATTGAATGTGTACACAATACTTTCATATGCTTTATTAATGTATTATTATTATTATTATTATTATTATTATTATTATTATTATTATTATTATTATACTGTACACATATCCACACAAGTTACATGTTGTATTTTAATTTAGGGGATAATACATCTACTCGTACATACAGTGGAGTGTATTGATTCCTCCAATATTATATGCCAGGAAACAGGACCAGATGAACACAAATAATGGTATCCTGCTGTTCCCTTGAAAAAAAAAAAAAAAAAAAAAAAAGTTTGGAGGAATCATTTGCCATCCATCAGTTTTACCAAATGTGTATTACCTCCTCAACCTTTATTTATAGATGCCTCAGTAACAGTAGTATATTGTATTGTATGTTTCACTGCAGGATTCAAGATGACGAAGGAGGGTTGGATGGAATATAAGTCACGACCCATGCTGCCTGTGTAAGGATGGAGAAGGATGAAGGAAATGGAAGGTAAGAGGGGAAATGTGGATAAAAGGAGGGAAGGAAGGGAGGGATGTAGGAAAGGAAGGGGAGAAAAGTTAGTGGAATGAGAGATGGTAGGGAAGGAGAGGAAGGTAGAGAAAGGTAAAGGAAACAGAAGGTAAAACTGTGGATAAAAGGAGGGAAGGAAAGGAGGGAGGGATGTAGGGAAGGATGGGGAAAAATTATTGGAGTAGAGAGAAGGAGAGTGGAATGGGAGTGAGGAATGAGTGACAGGAGAGGAAGATGGAGGAAAATAAAGACAAAAAAAAGTAAGAGGGGGGGAAAGGAGGGAAGGAGAGAGAAGTTAGTGGAGTGGAGAGAAGAAGAGTAGAATGGGAGGGAGAAATGAGTGACAGAGGAGAGGAGGAGAAAGATTGTTTATGTTGGGGTGACCATATATGTATACAGTGTGTGTGTGTGTGTGTGTGTGTGTGTGTGTGTGTGTGTGTGTGAAGAATGTACAGTATATCAGAGTATAATTATTATGTAATGAAAGAACAGTGATACAACACACACACATAAACTCACGTACACACACACACACACACATACACTCACATACACACTCCCAAACACACACACACACACACACACACACACTCATTTTTAAGTGTATGCTCAAGAATACTTCGAAGACAATTGTAAGGAGAAACAATAAGGCCTATTTATTGATGAACAATTTATGGAGAAACTCGGAGGGAAAAATAAACACCAAGGGAAAGAGAGAGACAGAGAGAGAGAGAGAGAGAGAGAGAGAGAGAGACGAGAGAGAGAGAGAGAGAGAGAGAGAGAGAGAGAGAGAGAGAGAACCAAAAAATATATAAATGAATGACCTAAAAATAGAGTTTATAAAAAATGGGAAGCGAAGAGGGATTTGGGAGGCCAACTGGGGATTAATTTGGATATTGAGTTAAAGAGGATTTATGTCGTAATGAAAAAGACCTAATCGAAGACTTAATAAGATGGTGCAGTGGGTGGATGGGTGACTTATATTATGATGTAGTCAGATAATTGGAGGTAAATGAGTCCTTCAAATTTTGCCACGAAACACACACTACTTATATGGAAGGAGGAGCCTACATGTTTCGTGGCATAGTCAGGAGGAATCAAAAGTCTCCAATTCTTGTACATACATGATCACAGGTTCCTCAAGTTGTTTCAGTGATATAAGTTGTTTCAGTGGATGACTTAAGTTGTTTCAGTGGGTGACTTAAGTTGTTTCAGTGGGTGACTTAAGTTGTTTACCCACCTCTCTTTCCTCTTCTTCCCCACCTCTCTCTCCCCTTCTTCCCCACCTCTCTCCCCACTTTTCTCTCCCTGTTCCCCACATACAATTCCCCTCTTCCCCATTTTACTCCTTATCCCCAATTTTCTCCTTTTACCCACCTCTCTCCCCCTCCTTATTCTCCCCACTTTCCTCCCCACGTAACTCATCTTCTAAACCCCTCCCTCTCCTCCCCAAACCCCTCACCACCAATTCATTTTCACAACCTCTTCCCATTCCTCACCTCCCCATCCCCTCCTCCCCTTCACCTTCCCTCTCTCCCCAATCTCTTCTGTCCCCCTTCCTCCCTCTCCACTTTCCCTTCCCCTCAGACCCCTCCAGCCCCATCTCTCTCTCTTCACCCTCCTCCCCCTCCCTTCCCCTCCTCCTCAGACCCCTCCAGCCCCATCTCTCTCCTCCCCCTCCTCCCCCCACCACTCCTCAGCCCCCCCAGCCCCCCAGCCCCAACCCCCCGCTTCACAGTCGAGCAGCGGCGGACAGTAAGAGCCAATCATATCGCAGTCTCATTTGAAATCATTTTCCTTCTGAGTGGTCGTGGACAAGTCGATGGAAAAGGGAGGAAAGGAAAGGTGGAGGGGTGGAGAGAAAAGAGGGAGCAGTGGAGGGAAAGGAAAGTGGAAAGGTGGAGAGAAAAAGGGGGAGGGAGGGAAGGAAATAAGGGAGAAGTGGAGGGAAGGGAAGGTGGAGGGGTAGAGGGAAATGAAAAGTGGAAAGGTGGAGAGAAAAGAGGGAGCAGTGGGAGGAAAGGTAGAAGGGGTGGAGGGAAAAGAGGGAGCAGTGGAGGTAAAGGAATTGTGGAATGGTGGAGAAAAATGAGGGATGAAAACGAGGGAAGGAAGAGAATAAATGTTGGAGGGGTGATGGAGAAAAGGAAGAAAAGAATGAGGGAAGAGGGAAGAAAAGGTGGAGGAGTGGAGAGAGAAGAGGGAATAGAGGAAACAGAGAAGGAAGAATAGTGGGATAAGAGAGAGGGAAAAAAGGAGAGGAGGGGACTAAACATTGAAGGAAGAATAGAAGGAAAGGAGAGAGGGAAAGAAGGACAATGGAGTGGTGAGAGAAGGAAGGTTGTAAAAGTGGAGAGATAAAAGAGAAGGAAGGTTGTATAAGTGGAGAGAAAGAAGAGAAGGAAGGAGGGGAAAATGAAAAGAAAGAAGAGAAGGAAGGTTGAAAATGTGGAGAGAAAGAAGAGAAGGAAGAGAATAAACGTTAGAAAAGTGGGAGAGAAGGAAGAGAAGGAAGAATGGATATTAATAAAGGAATAGAGTATAAAATAAAAGCCATATAAAATAAAAATCATAGGAACGAATTATTACAATACTATAATAAGATTAAACCTGATAATATTATGCATCAGACCAACCTCATTATTAATACATGTACGGTGTTATGTATTGGTGTGTGTGTGTGTGTGTGTAAGTGTGTGCATAAGTGCCTGTATGTCTACCTTTGTGTGTGTTGGTGTGTGTATGTCTCTGTCTGTCTGTGTGTGTGTGTGTGTGTGTGTGTAAAGGCCTGTATATCTACCTCTGTGTGTGTGTGTGTGTGTGCCTGTGTGTGTGTATGTGTGTGTGTGTGTGTGTGTGTGTGTGTGTGTGTGTGTGTGTGTGTGTAAGTGCCTGTGTGTGTGTGTGTGTGTGTGTGTGTGTGTGTGTGTGTGTGTGTGTGTGTGTGTGTGTGTGTGTGTGTACCTACCCCAGCAGTGTTGTGCCAGCTAATATCATTACAAGGTGAGATAAAAGGTCATGTAATACCTCCATTATAATAACATTGAGACGACAAACGTGAGAGGAAATACACAGTCACACTCACAAGTCTCCTCTCATACAACAATGTATTATAAGCTGTCATGATAATAATATACAAGAAAGAGGTGAATAATACAGTATAGTTAGTTGTATGTGGTTAACTCTAAAAATATGTAATAATGAATAATAATAATAATAATAATAATAGTAATAATAATAATAGTAATAATAATAATAATAATAATAATAATAATAATGCAATGATATGTAATACTGAAGGTGAATATTATAGTGATATGTGGTTGGAGGTGAATATATAGTGATAATTATGTGGTTGACTGTAATGATAATGATAACAATAATAATAATATGTAATAATAATATAATGATATGTGGTCTGTTCTGATGATAATATGTAAGAAGTGATATATGTGTTTTCAGTCACGTGTGTACACTGAAAGATATAGTCCACATGTACTGAAGAATATAGTCTACATATAGTAAAAGATATAGATTACATGTACTGAAGGATATAAAAGGTACTGAAGGATATGATATTGAAACACACACACACACACACACACACACACAGACAGGTTGACGACAATAGACTTACGCATGAGACTGTACACCGGAATCAATCCCTGAAACACACACACAATATATTACAGGAGTACAAACAAGTAGACAGACAGACAGACAGGACATGACAATAATATAAACTTAGGCGTGGGACTGTACACTGGAATCCCTGAAACACACACACAATATATTACAGGAGTACAAACATGTAGACAGACAGACAGACAGGACAATAATATAAACTTAGGCGTGGGACTGTACACTGGAATCCCTCAGAGGTATAACTGCAGGCACAGGAAGTAAAAATCGGCCACGTCAGGCCTTCATTGTTAATTGGCTTCTCAGTGAGCGTGTAAGTCCACTGAATGCCTGCCACGCATTATTTACTATCAACAGTCAATCTGCCTTGTGATTGGCCGGTGGGGGAAAGGCGAAGCGACCGCGGGGGGAACTTTTCTAAACTTTACCCCCACCTTACCTTCCTATACCTTCCTACCTTCCTACCACTCGAGTCTCCTGCCAGCCAGCCAGCCAACAGGGCCCATACCTACCTTCTCTCTCCTACCTACCTACCTACCTACTGTGCATCCTACCTCCATCCTCTCTCCTACCTACCTACCTCCATCCATTCTCCCTCCTTCTCTCTCCTTCTCTCTCCTTCTATCTACCTCCATTCATTCTCTCTCCTTCTCCCTCCCTCCCTCCCCCCTCCTTCCGGAACCCCTCAATAAATGAACCCATGGGTCTGCCGGATTATCTAACCAGGGTATCTGTGTGACTGTGTTGTGGTATAGCCTTGTCCTCAGTCCTGTCCTCCCCTGCCCTTAACAAGTCCCGTTCTGCCCTTAACTTGTCTTGTCCTGCCCTTATTTCTGTCCTGTTCTGCCCTTAATCCTCTCCTGCCCTGCCATAGTCCTGTCTTGCCTTGCCCTTAACTTGTCCTGTTCTGCCCTTAGTCCATTCCTGTCCTTCCCTCAGTACGTATAATACATATCGATGCCTATAATGTTATTTGTGCTCTATTAATTCCCTCTATGAAAATGTTATGTATTCTATTCCTAAACACACACACACACACGCACACACACACACACACACACGCACACACACACACACACACACACACACACACACACACACACACACACACACACACACACACACACACAGACACCATTTATGGCAGGCAACAAGCTAGTTGTTTTTTTAGATCATAACACCACATTAGTTTAAGAAAATTAAAATCGTGTTAGTTTGAGGAAAATTTAATTCGTGTTTTTTGTTTCTCCTTTCTATCTTCCTTTCCTTCTTTTCTTTTCGTGCTTGCTGTTCCTCCTTTCTATTTTCTTTTCCTTTCGTGCTTCCTGTCCTTTCTATATATATTATTTTCCTTCTTTTCCTTTCGTGCTTGTTGTCACCCTCTCTATCAACTCTACCCAACCCAACCCAACCTAACCCAACCCAGCCTAGCCTATAACTAACTTAAAATCCCAGTGGCAATATCCAGTTTGAATATTATATTGACTTTCGGGTTCTTTTTATGACCTATGGGTTTTCGTTGAGGCTTGTGTCCGATTTCCACATTAACAACTTCTCAAAGACGGTCAGGTTTGGTTGAGGCATTTGTCATTGATTTGGTTTCAGTGATTCCGTTCATGGCTTATTAGAACACGCTATGCATCTAACCCGTTATATCATGACACCTATATACCACAACACACATACATAAACACACACACACACCTTGACTCACACCATAACACACCCCACAACCCCAACCCCTCCCAAGCACACACACACACACACACACACACACACACACACACACACACACACACACACACACACACACACACACACACACACACCGGCCTATGAGAACAGAGAGGGGCGGCCCATCAGAGCGTGCGTAACGAACAACTTATCACTGGTGAGTTGATCCGTCAATATCCTCTAACAGCCAATTATAATACAGAAATAATCAAGCGGCAGCCAATTAAAATGGACGATTCGGCCCGCTATCCAACACAACGAGAAGGGGGGGGGGGGGGTAGGGGAGGAGGGGTAGGGGGTATTGCTTGGTAGAGTGTGGGCTTAACTGGGCTTATCACACACATACACACACACACACACACTTACATACATACATACATACACACATACACAGACACACACACACACACATACACATACATACATGCGTGTACACGGTTGGGTTGCATACATACATACTCACATATACTTGTACACTTGTTGAATACGTACATTGCACACATGCACGTATGTACACTATTTGTTTGT
>JAWZYT010001006.1:175000-219043 GCA_034508575.1 Petrolisthes manimaculis
GTGGACAGAGGGTGGTGGGGGGTGGAGGGAGTGGTGGAAAAGGGGAAATAGTGGAGGAGGGAGTGGTGGAAAATGGGGAGATGGTGGAAATGGGGAAGATAGTGGATGTGGTGGTGGAGGGGGGAGTGAAAAAAGGGGAAGATAGTGGAGGTGGTGGTGCTAGTGGTGGGGTTGCTAGTGGGAGAATGTGGTGGAAATGGGAGAGACAATGAAAAAATCTATAATAATCAGTGTGTGTGTGTGTGTTATAATTTTCGTGTGTCTTTATTTACTATTTTCGTTCTGTACGTTTATACTCTATTGACTTTTGCTTTTTTTGTTTGATTCCATCCATCCATCCATCCATCCATTTATTTATCCAACGATCCACTCAGTAATTTTTACATCCATCCATCCACACTTCCAACCATCCATCCACCCATCCATTCATCCACCCATCCTTCCACTCACTCCATCCATCCATCCATCCATCCATCCATCCATCCATCCATCCATCCATCCTTCCACCTATCCAACCAACCATCCTTCCCTCACTCCATCCATCCATCCAACCATCCACCAACCCATCCTTTATTCTACATCACATCCAATTCCCACTACTTCATTCCTATTGTTTTATATTTTACTAAACACTTTTACAACGACGACTTCCCCGTTAACCTTTTAATTCCTTGCGACACGAGTCCAAGTCAGTACCGCATTTTATATAATAATTATTTGCCTTAACACACAACCCATTTATATTGTGGTTAATTAATGGAGTGTTTGATCTTTGAAAGGCACAAGTGATTCTCCTCCTCCCCCTCCCCCCATCATCATCCCCCACCCCCCATACCCCCAAATCCCTACTACCCCTCCCTCTTCCAAGCCCCTTCCCCCATCCCACGCCCCCTCCTCCACCTGTTACCCCTCCCTCTCACCAACCCTTACCCTTCTCCTACTACCCATCCCCTTCCAAACCCCCTCCCCAACCCCATCCTTACCCTTCTACTACCCTCCCCCTCCCACGCCCCCCTCCTACTACCCCACCCAACTCCCACGCCCCCCACCTACTCCCTCCCTCACCTACGCCCCCTCCTCCCCATCCCAATATGAAAAACAATCAGGTGGAATTGGGAGATAAATATATTACCTTTTTCAGTCGCTGTTTAAGGGTTCATATAATCTGTTCAGAACATTTATACAGTACTAATATTAAAGAGGGGGGGCTGGGGGGGGAGGGGGGACAGTGTTGGTAAATCTGGACCAACTGATTCCTCCATACATTTCCAAGCAACTTACAGGCCACCATTATTTTTGTTTATCTGGTCCTGTTTCCTGGCATACTTTGGAGGAATCAAGGCACTTCAATGTACCAGAGTGTATTCCAATAGATAAAAGTATATGTGATGTTCCCATAGATTATTTTGTTGTCTCGTTTATACTAACCATACTTTTGTTACTGTTACTGTACAGTCACGAGCACTAATAAGTATACAGCTTTGGTTGAAGTTTTGAACAGTCCAATATTATTCACCAACCAACTAATTTCAATGGAGATCTTATTGTGTATTTATTTTCTGTCTTTAGGTATTCGAAGCACACCTGGATACTTATCATTGCTCGTGACTGTATGTATATTAGAGTACCTTGATTCCTCCAAAGTATGCCAGGAAACAGGTCCAGATTAACAAACATAATGGTGGCGTGTTTCTGGGAATAGTTTGGGGGAATCATTATCTCCAATATTTTCCCAAACTATACCTTCCCATTGAACCCGTTTGTATGTCTGTCTGTGATTCCGTCTGTGTCTGTCTGTCATTCCGTTTCTGTCTGCCTGTCTGGCATTCCGTATCTCTGTCTGTCTGTTTGTCATTTCGTCTCATTATGTCTTTTGTCTGTCTGTCTGTTTACCTATCACTCTGTCTTTTGTCTGCCTGTCTGTCTCTCTCACTCTGTATTCTGTCTGTTTCTCTCATTGTATTCTGTCTGCCTGTCTGTCTCTCTCACTCTGTCTTTCTTTCTATCTGTGTGTCTCTATTTGTCTCTCACTCTCTTCCGTCTTCTGTCTGTCTATCATTCCGCGTGTGTGTGTGCGTGTGTGTGTGTGTGTGTGTGTGTGTGTGTCTATCCAAGGGGCCACTATTGATATTTTCTCGGAGTATAAGCCTATCGAAAATTAATTTGGCAGTGAATAGGCCTGGGTGGGTGGGAGGGGTGAGTTGTGAGTGGGTGGGAGGGAGGGAGGGAAGGATGGGGGGTGGGTGAGAGGGGTTTGTGAGTGGGAAGGAGGGAGGAGTGGGGTTGTGAGTGGGAGGGAGGGAGGGGTGGGACCCACTCATATATTTTCTTCTCCTTCCTCCTTCGTATTTTTCTTTTCCTTCCTCCTTCTTATTTTTCTTTTCCTTCCTCCTTCCTTTTTCTCATTATTTCGCTCCTTCCTATTTTTTATATTATTTTTCTTTTCCTCCTTCCTCTTTCCAATTTGAATATTTTCCTTCCCTCCATCCTTTTCTCATTTTTTCCCTCCTCATTTATATTTTCCTTCTCCTTACTCTTCCTTCTTATTTTCCTATTTTACTTCTCCATTTTTTTCCTCACTCTCATTGTTTTTTTGTTTTGTTTCTTCTTCTTCCTCATCATCCTTCCTTTTATTACTCTTTTCTCCCTCCTCCTCTTCCAGTTTTAATCTTTCCTCTTCCTCTTCCTATTTTATTTCTCCTCTTCTTTTTCTTCGTCGTTTTCTTTTCATTTTCTCTTCTGTAATTTTGTTTGTTTGTTTTTGTTTTCATTATTTATTTAATTGTCGTATCAATGTGACAGACAGACAGACAGACAGAGAGAGATGGAAGGAGGGAAGGTAGAGAGGACACACACACACACACACACACACACACACACACACACACACACACACACACACACAAACTGAGTGGGAGCAAGATGACACCGCGACCTCACACAGTTCTCTATAATTCAGTGGACTCTATCACACATTCTCTCTCACTCCACACATGTTCTATTTACAGCCCTCACACACACACACACACACACACACACACACATCCTCTCTCTCAAACACAAACACATCCTCTCTCTCAAACACACACACACCTCCCTCTCTCTCTCTCTCTCTCTCTCTCTCTCTCTCTCTCTCTCTCTCTCTCTCTCCAACACAATGTCACGTGACAGATGTTCTCTTATTTTTATAGTAACGATGAAATTATTTGTTTTTAGGCATTGTGGATGAAATGAATAAAATGGATGAATGAGATGGATGAGATGAATAAAATGGATGAATGAGGTGGATGAGATGCATATAATGGATGGTGTAGATGAAATAACATAGGTGGATGAGGGAGGGATAGCCAATAGGTGGATGAGGGAGGGAAGGCCAGGTGGAGGGATGGAGGGAAAGAGTGAGATAGAGAGAGATGAAAAGAGAGAGGGAGGGAAAGAGTGAGGTAGAAAGGGAGGAAAGGAGGGAAAGATGGAAGGGAGAGAGGGAGGGAGAGATGGAGGGAAGGGAGGGAGAGATGGAGGGAAGGGAGGGAGGGAGAGATGGAGGAAAGGAGGGAAAGAGGGAAGGGAGGGAGAGATGGAGGGAAGGAAAGAGGGAAGGGAGGGAGGAAAGGAAAGAGGGAGGAAGACCCCAACGTTCGACAAAGACCTCAAGTACATAATCGGAAATTTCATGGCTGATTAGAATATGGTGAGGAGGGGAACGAAGGAGGAGGAGGAGGAGGAGGAGGAGGAGAAGGGAGGAGTAAGAGGGAAGTGAGGGAGGTGGGGGAGAAGGAGGAGGGAAGAGAAGGAGGAGGAGGAGGAGGGAAGTGAGGGAGCAGAGGAGAAAGAGAATGAGGTAGATGGAAGGATGGAAGAGAAAGAGAGGAGGAGGGAAGAGGAGGAGGAGTAAGAGAGGGAGGTGGAGGAGGAGGAGGGTGGAGGAGAAAGCCAGAGGAGGAAAGATAGAGAAGGATGAATGAAGGAAAGAGTGGAAGGAGGGAGTAGGAAAAAGTACTTAGAGGAAAGAGGAAGAAGAAGGAAGGCGAAGGAAAAATAAAGCGAGGAAAATAGAGAAGGAGGAAGGAGAAAGACAGAGAGAGAAAAAAAAGGTATCAGTAAGGAATGAAAAGTGGAAAGGAAAAAGGGAAAAATTGCGGTGAGGAAAGAGAGAGAAAGAGGAAAGAAAAAAAAGGAAAGAGAGAGAAGGAGGTGGGAGGAGAGGAAAAGAAGGAATGAGAGAGAAGGAAAAGGGAGGAAAGGTGAGAAGGAAAGAGAGAGAAGGAGAAGGGAGGAAAGGTGAGAAGGAAAGAGATAGAGGAAGGGAAAAGGGAGGAAAGGAAAGAGAGAAGCGAGGAAAGAAAGGAAAGAGATAGAGAAAAAAAGGGAGGAAAGAGAGAAGCGAGGAAAGAAAGGAAAGAGATAGAGAAAAAAAGGGAGGAAAGGAAAGTAAGGAAAGAGATGGAGGAATAGAGGAGGATGAGGAGGATGGGGGAGCATATGAGTGCAGATAATTAGATACAAATAGAAGGGAGGACCAACTAGCAAGAGGGGGAAGGAAGGGTGGTAGGCAGTGGAGCGTCAGCAGTCAACTAGCTCTCTCTCTCTCTCTCTCTCTCTCTCTCTCTCTCTCTCTCTCTCTCTCTCTCTCCACACACACCCAAAACACAACAGAAACACACTCTCTCTCTCTCACTCTCTCTCAACACGCCACACACACCCAAAACACAACAGACACTCTCTCTCTCTCTCTCTCTCTCTCTCTCTCTCTCTCTCTCTCTCTCTCTCTCTCTCTCTCTCTCTCTCTCTCTCTCTCAACACACGCCACACCCACCCAAAACACAACAGACACTTCTTGTCCAGCGATCATTGTTATTACGAAACCTTTCCTTACCCGCCAATCAGTAGTGTGGACAACTCTATCTCAACTCACCTCAACAACCCTCCCTTCCTTCCTCTACTCTGTCTCCCTCCTTCACCCCTCCCTTCCTCCCTTCCTACCTCCCTTCCTTCCTCTACTCTGTCTCCCTCCTTCACCCCTCCCTCTTCGTCCTTCACCTCTCTATCGCCTTCTCCTGTCGCTAAATGACCTCGCTGTTGCGGCGCCTATTATCAATCAATCAATCTCTCTTTCACCCTCCCTCCCTCCCTCACCCCATCCCTCCTCCCTCACCCCACCCCATCCCTCCCTCTCCCTCCCACTCTCCACTCTCAAATCTGCGGCCAAATAATGACTTGTGTAATGTGTCGGACTCTTCCCCCTCTCATGTAACCCTGTAGAAAAAAATATAGAGAGACACACACACACATGCACGCACGACTATCCACCCTGGTATTGTGTTGTTGTGATGTGTGTGTGTGTGTGTGTGTGTGTGTTATCCCAAAGTACGTGTTATGTATAGTGAGTATTTGTTGTAATTCCGTATTGAACTTACTGTATTGTACATTGCGGCTTTTTATACGCACGACACCGTACTGTAATTTATTTTTAGTGTTTTTGATTCAGTGTGGCTGTGTACTGTAATGTTCGACTGGATGTAATGTGTACTATGTCATATTTTGTACTGTCCAATGTGCTGTAATGTGCTCTCTTGTTTGTTGTTGTTATTGTTTTCATCGTGTGTGTGTGTGTGTACAATGTAGAGGTGTGGTATTGTGTATTAATGTAAAATATCCCCTCGTATGTATGTATGTATGTGTGTATGTATGTATAATGTAGAGGTGTGGTATTGTGAATTGTTGTTTGTATGTATGTGTGTACAGTATGTATAATGTAAAGGTGTGGTGTTGTGTATTGTTGTATAGTATCCCCTCGTATGTATATATGTATGTATGTATGTGTGTATGTATAATGTAAAGGTGTGGTATTGTGTATTGTTGTATTGGTGCGTGCGGTACCGTTGTGTTGTTGTTGTTGTTGTTGTTGTTGTTGTTGTTGTTTATAATGTCAGTGTTGTCGTGTTGTGTCGGTGTAAGAGAGTAGTAGTATGGGTCTCTATCAACCCTGGTGCCTTAAGGGTGTGTGTGTGTGTGTGTGTGTGGACTGGCAGGCACTCCTTGTTTACCTGTCATCACCTTACCTGCCGCCGCCACCTCTCGCCTTCATCCCCGCCACAGGTGAATTACAGTCTGATGTCTTCATTCTTGCGTTTTCTACCTATATAATAAGCTTTGTCAATCTTTCCTTTCACTCAAAAATACCTTAGAGTGATAAGTTGTGTGTCCTATTACAATTCCAAAAATACACACATGCACACACACTAGGTAAAGGTGCTAGTGGAGCCAACTGTACGTCCAATAGTTGTGTCGTGGTTTTGTCCAAAGGTTAAAACAATGTAACTGGTGAAACATTATGAAATCCCCTTGACACACGCTGGAATATATACCACACTCAACGTTCACCTCGTCAGTTTCTCTTCTCACCATATTTCACGACGCGAGACACACTATTGACGCTAACAGTACAGCAATCTCGTAGACTGTTTGTGTGTGTATGTGTTGTTTTGTGTTGTGTTTTGTGTGTCCTGTGTGTGTGTACTTTGTGTGTGTTTTTTTGTGTACTTTGTGTCTGTGTTGTGTGTGTTATGTGTGTGTGTGTGTGCGTGTGTGTTGTGTGTGTTTATGTGTGAGTCTTGTGTGTGTGTGTGTGTGTGTGTGTTGGACAAGGTGTATTATGTAGAGCACAACAACAAGTGAGGTGAGGTGAGGTGAGAGGCGGGGGTCACTGCTGATCCAAACAGGAATATTTCATTGGCAGATTATTGGGATAAACACGACCTGGACTAATTTGATGTTGGCTGTCCACTCCTCCCTCCATCCCTGACACCAACCATTGCCACCACTCATACCATCATACTTACCAACGCTGCTACTATTATACCACCACCATCTCTCGTAAATTTCACTATAACTATCTGCCACCACTCATACTAACATTAACTATCTCCCACTACTATTACTACCACCACCACCTACTTACTTACAACCACTATTGCTGCCACCACTAACACCACCACCATCTCTCGTAAATTATACTGAAACCATTTAATGTTATGGTAAATAATAATTATCCATATAGGGTTAACTCACCTAAGTGTTGACAGCTTCCCTCTGTTCTTTGGCTGATAAACTTTCCAATAAATAAGTTAAGTACGATATTTAAATTTAATACAGGCAGCTACGCACTACTAAAAACAATAACATCATATGTGAACGTGAAAACATTAGACAGTAAATTGTATGAATGATTGTTATTGACCACGACTGTACCACACCCTTCCTCATCATCACACACCACACCCTTCCTCATCATCACACATCACACCACACCCTTCCTCATCACCACACATCACACCACACCTTTCCTCATCACCACACTCTTCCTTTTACCACACCACACCCATCCCCATCACCACATATCACCACACATCACATCACACCACACCACATTTGCCCTGACAACACCACACATGTCACCACACTTGTCCACATCACTACACACCTCACCTGTCGCCTCACCACACCTGTTAAGTGAGGACCCATTCCCACGTGTTAAACTCTAATCCCTTACACCCTTACCTACCTACCTACCTACCTCCCTACCTACGTATCTACCTCCCTACCTACGTATCTACCTACCTACCTACCTACCTATCTACCTACCTACCTACCTACCTACCTACCTACCTACCTACCTACCTATCTACCTACCTACATACCTATCTACCTACCTATATATCTACCTACCTACCAACCTACCTACCTACCTAACTATCTACCTACCTACCTTCCTTTCTTTCTTTCTTTCTTCCTTCCTACCTACACCCCCTTCTGTTTTGTCAGGTGAGGGAGGGAAGTAGGTAGTAGGTTGGTAGGTGTTAGAGGTAGTGGTTGTTATGGTATGATGGGTGGTAGCTGTTGTAGTTGTAGTTGGTAGGTGTGGGATATGGTATGGTATGGTAAGTGTGGAGTTAGTGTTGTTGTTGTTGTTATGGTTAGTAGGTGTGGTGAAGTATGGAGGATAGTGGATGGTTTTGGTTAGTAGGTGTGGTGTGGTGAGGGTGTGCGGCTGGTAAATATGAAGGATAGTGGATGGTTTTGGTTAGTAGGTGTGGTGTGGGTGTGTTTGGTTAGTAGGGTGGAGGGAAGTAGTTGGGTATAAGTCAGTATGAGGAGATATAAGTCAGTATGAGGGGATATAAGTCAGTATGAGGGGATATAAGTCAGTATGAGTGGATATAAATCAGTATGAGGGATAAAAGTCAGTATGAGGGAGTATAAGTTAATATAAGGGGATATAAGTCAGTATGAGGGGATATAAGTCAGTATGAGGGAGTATAAGTTAATATAAGAGAGTATAAGTCAGTATAAGGTGACGTGTGGTGCAGGAAGGACAACACCAATGAAGGGGAAAGTGAAAGGTTGTATACGCCAGCAAAAATAATATTGTTTTTCTTTTTACATTTCCTCCCCTCCCCCTTATCGCCCCCCACTCCCCCCCCCCCCTGCCTGACCTCACCTCACCTCACCTCACCTCGTCCCGCCAGTAAGTCTCCTCCTCATAGTTTTCCAAAATTCCATTCGTATCATTTAAGCGTGGTATTGCCGCCCGGGGAGGCATTTCGTAGAACCACAAGTGCGAAAATTTAATCACCAGAAGTCATTTCGTAATGGATAATGTCAATGCGACCTACTGCATAAATCAAGTATAGAAATATATATTTGTAGGGCTGTATATATATTATTTATATGATACTCAAATTATGATTCTCAAATTATGATTCTTGAAAGTAAATGTGAATACATACTGAAATGTAATATAAATATTAATATTGTAATATAAAAGTATCAAAGTATTCAGAATATATATATATATATATATATATATATATATATATATATATATATATATATATATATATATATATATATATATATATATATATGAAAGACATTTGCAATTCCCTAGGGCGGGGTGGCGGGCAGTGGCAGCGGTGCCAGTGTAATCCCGGCCCCGTCCAGACCCGACGCTCGTAATCGGATCACAGAAAATGGGAACAAAATGGAGGGGATCCAACTCACTCCAACCTCGGACAATAAGCAGATCAGAAATTCATACGATTCCCAACTGACCATTCCGAGCAAGTGTGTGGCCACGGCTTCCACTTCGTCATGGAACTGTCGCAGTCGCAGAAAGCGTCCGTGAGGGTGGACATGAGCAGGGGTGTGGGAGGGGGTCATGCGTGGTATACTAGACGTGGAGGAGTGGGGCTGGAAAGGCGTGGGGCGGGACAAGGGGCGGGGCGGGGTGACGGTGAGGTCGGTGCCAGGGGCGTGGGTTGAGACGCGGCGCGAGACATGTGGCTCCCCAGAAAGGTATTAGCGGGAGCACCGGGATGAAGAAGACCGTAATGCCAGGAATCGGGCTACACCTGAACTGTCCGAGCCTCCCTACCTACCTCCCTCACTCCCACTCCCACTACCTCCCTCACTCCCACTCCCACTACCTACCTACCTCCCACTCCCACTACCTACCTACCTCCTACTCCCACTACCTACCTCCCTACCTACCTACCTACCTCCCACTCCCACTACCTACCTACCTCCTACTCCCACTACCTACCTACCTCCCTCCCTCCCTACCTACCTACCTACCTCCCCCTTCTCTCCTCTTCTCTTTTCTTCTTTATGTCCTCTTTTCTCCTCCTCTACCTCCCTAACTCACTCTTCTCTCTTTTTTTTTCTTCTTTGTGTCCTCTTTTCTCTTCATCTACCTTCCTCTTTTGTTATCTTTATATCCTCTTTTCGCCTCTACCTCCCTACCTCACTCTCCTCTTTTCTTTACTTCTTTATGTCCTCTTTTCTTCTCCTCTACCTTCCTACCTCTAAGTCCTCCCTCTTCTCTCCTCTTCTCTTTACTTCTTTTGTCCTTTCTCCTTCCAACCTCCCTCCACACATCCTCTTTTCTCTTTACTTTTTCATGTCCTCTTTTTTTCTCTTCTCTTTTCTTTTCTTATTTGTGTCCTCTTTTTCTCCTCTTCAGCATGTTTGTCTTGCATATGTATTTATGTGTCCCTGTGCATATGTGTGTGTGTGTGTGTGTGTGTGATTGTGAGTGTATGAGTATGATTGTGTGTGTGTGTGTATGATTATCTGTGATTGTGAGTGTGTGTGTATGATTGCATGTGTGTGCGCGTGTGTATGATTATATGTATGTATATATATGTGTGTCTGAGTGCGTTATGCATGCGCTCGTGCGTGTATGTATGTACGTGTGTTCTGTATGTATGTATGTGTGTGTGTGTGCTTGCGTGTGTGTGATCAATGTACACCTGTTGATCTTCCCAGGGGACTCAGGAGGGACAGGTGTAGTCGCTTGGCTGTCGTGGTGGGGGGGGGGGGGGGAAGGGGGGACGGGGGGGGGCAATATAGATCTGGGAATTGCATATAGAGGACAACCGATTCTTACAAACTATTACCAATACACAAATCACTTCATTGTTATTAATACTGGATCAAGTTGGTTCGTGACACGGTTTTGACATATTCAGTAACCCTCCAATTTACCATCAAGAATGTTTATATCTTCAAACTTCATTCAGTATTATTTTGGCTCATTCGGTTATCTCTGTATTACACGTGGGACATTTGAGAAGTTTCCTTATTTTGATACGAATGGTAAGGGTTTCAGTCCTAACTAAATTCATAGAGTTCGTCTGTTGTTCTGTTTCTGAATCGGTGTCGTCCTGTTTGTCTCACCTGATCGTAAACCAGTGTGGCTGGACTTTGTGTGTGTGTGTTGTAATAAAGTGGCAATTATAGGTAAAGGCTTATACCATATCCACCAAAATATAACAATAAAAAATAAATTGACAATCAAATACAAAATATATATATATATATATATATATATATATATAGATAGATAGATAAATAGATAGATATATAGATAGATAGATAGATAAAAGCTTGAAACAATAACACCAAGTGAAACAAAATTAATATGAAAATTCACACTGAACCTCTGTAACTGAATTGAAGCCTATGTCAACCAAACTCGAAAAAAATATATATTGAAAACTTTAAAATGACAGAAAAGGACACACACACACACACACACACACACTCTTACACTTATGCAGCACAAACATGTTGTACACACACACATGCAGGACACACACACACACACTTATGTAGAACACACCCACACACATTTATGCAGCACACACACACACGCACACACACACACACACACACACGGACAATCTTACCAGGGCTAATCTGGCTCCCTAGTGTCCCCGCCTGGAATGAGAAAATGGAAATTGACTGGAAAGTAAGAGGAAAAATAGTGGATGGACTGGTGGGCCGGCACGACAGACAATACAGTGCACGGTGGGAGGATCAGGCTGGCAGAGCTGTGCAATCTCCCTCCTCTCACTCTCACTCTCACTCTCTCTGTCTGTCTGTCTGTCTGTCTGTCTATCTGTCTGTCTATGTGTGTGTGTGTGTGTCTTTCTGTCTGTTTGTCTATGTGTGTGTGAGTGTGTGTCTTTCTGTCTGTCTATGTTTGTGTGTGTGTAATCTCCCTCCTCTCACTCTCTCTGTATGTCTGTCTGTCTATGTGTGTGTGTGTGTCTTTCTGTCTGTTTATCTATGTGTGTGTCTATGTGTCTTTCTGCCTGTCTATGTTTGTGTGTGTGTGTGCAAGTTCCCTCCTCTCACTCTCTCATTCTCTCTCACTCTCTGTCTGTCTGTCTGTTTATCTATGTGTGTGTGTCTCTCTCTGTCTGTCTGTCTACTGTATATATGTGTCTGACTGTCTCTCACTCTGTCTGTCTGTGTGTGTGTCTCTCTGTCTATATGTCTCTCTCTCACTCTCATTATATCTATCCATCCATCTTACTGTCTCTATCTATCTATCTTTCTTTCCTCCTTACACTTTCCACCCTCATCTCTAATTCTATATTCTTTTGCTGTCAATTATTAACTGTTCATTTCAGTTTATTATGATCATTATTATTATTAGCCTATTATTATTATTATTATTATTATTATTATTATTATTATTATTATTATTATTGGATTCACACTTTTCGTCCTCCCCTCGTCTCTCTTCCTCCTCATTTCTTCTCTCTTTCTCCTCCTTTCTTGCCTTCCTCTTCCCCACTTCCATACTATCAGGGTTTTGGCGCCCCATCGCACCCTAACCATTCCCTTTCCTTCTGTTTATCTTCGTGGTTGATGTCTTTCTCCCTTCTGACTACATGGTCTTTCTGGCCTAAAACAAGTCCTCATTTTTCTACTTTACATCACCATGTCCCTTCCTCCTCCTCCTCCTCCTCTCTCTCTCTCTCTCTCTCTCTCTCTCTCTCTCTCTCTCTCTCTCTCTCTCGTGATGTTTTCTTTTCCAGTCAGTCAGCCAGCCAGTCATTTCTGGCCTATGAGCCAGTCAGCCAGCCTATACCAGCCAGCCAGTCAGCCTATACCAGCCAGTTAGCTATCCTACCAGTCAGTCTACGATCCAACCAAACAGTCAGTCAGTCAGTCAGCCTACCACCCAACTAGTC
The DNA here is from genome assembly GCA_034508575.1 of Petrolisthes manimaculis. NCBI lineage: Eukaryota > Metazoa > Arthropoda > Malacostraca > Decapoda > Porcellanidae > Petrolisthes > Petrolisthes manimaculis. Next base: position 187,549 of record JAWZYT010001006.1, read on the forward strand.
AGTCAGTCAGTCAGTCAAACAGTCAGCCTACCAACCAACCAGTCAGTCAGTCAGCCTACCCTCCGTTTCGCCTGGTTGGTTCTCTTAATAAATACTGCATGGCAAGGTGATATTTAGTTGACATTTACCACCCCGGCACTCTGTCATCAAAAAGAATAGGACAGTTTTTTTTATTCTTTCTCATATTAGAAGCACATTTGTATTATTTCAGAGAGAGAGAGAGAGAGAGAGAGAGAGAGAGAGAGAGAGAGAGAGAGAGAGAGAGAGAAAGAGAGAGTGGAAGGAGGAGGGAAATGAGAGATGAAAGAGGAGGTGGAGTGAGTGAATGAGGAGGGCAAGGAGAGAGAGAGAGAGAGTAAGTGGAAGGAGGAGTTGTTGGTGAGAGTGAAAAATGAGTGGATAGTGAGAGTGAAGGTGGGAGAGGAGTGGATAGTGAGTGAGAGTGAAGGTGGGAGAGGAGTGGATAGTGAGAGTGAAGGTGGGAAAGGAGTGGATAGTGAGTGAGAGTGAAGGTGTTAGGAGAGTGGATAGTGAGTGAGAGTGAAGGTGAGAGAGGCAGAGGAGGATATTATCACTTGGTCTTTAACAGCCATCAATAAACAGGGCATCGAGGGAGCCTTGTTACCTCACCCTGTCTGCCTCACCCTGCCTACCTCACTCACCCTGCATATCTCACCCTACTTCACCCTACCTATCTATCTCACCCTAATCATCTACCTACATCACACCCTGTCTCACTCTGTCTACCTTTCTCTTCCTGCCTCACCCTCACTAGTTCACCCTGCCAACCTACCTCACACCCTGCGTCTCTTATCTCACCCTGACAAGTTATCTACACACACATAGTTGATGGCATATAATATAATCCAGTATAACCAACTTTAATCTAGTGATGTACTTTGCCATGATTTGAGAAAGGTTTTGTTTGATATGCCACCGTTGTTATCATCACACCAGAATATTAATTAACTACAACAAATTCATATCAAGCTTCTGACGTGGAAATAGAAGTGTGGTGGTGATGTTGGAAAATGAATGAATGATAACTTTTTTTGTTTTTGCTTTGTTTTTTCATGTTACCTAGAGTTGGTAAATCTGGAGCAACTGATTCCTCCAAACTATATTCCAAGCAACAGTTCAACATATAGTTTTGTTAATCTGGACCTGTTTTCTGACATACGATGGAGGAATCAAGATGCTCTGATGTATGTACCATAAATATATTGTCATGGTGGTAAATTAGAACGCTACTGATTCCTCCAAACTATCCCGGGAAACAAAAATCATTATAATCACCTTAATGTTAGGCCTACTACAAATAGAAGATGTTGTGGTGTTTCGTGGTATGCTTTTGGAGAATCAGAAGCAATATAATTTACCATCCAGAGTTTTACCCTCTTAAAAAAAAAAAAAAAAAAAAAAAAAAAAAGGGAGAACAAAAAGAGAGACTGACAGACAGACAGAGACAGAAACAGAGAGAAAGAAAAAATAAAGATAGAAAGACAGACAGAGAGAGAGATTGAGAAAAGAAAAAAAAAGAAAGAGAGAGTAAAAAAAAAGATAGAAAGACAGACAGAGAGAGATATAGAGAAATGAAAAAAAAAGAAAGAGAGACAGAGAGAGAAAGAGAGAGAGTAAAAATAAAGATAGAAAGACAGACAGAGAGAGATATAGAGAAATGAAAAAAAAAGAGAGACAGAGAGAGAAAGATAGTAAAAAAAAAGATAGAAAGACAGACAGAGAGAGAGATTGAGAAAAGAAAAGAAAAGAAAGAGAGACAGAGAGAGAAAGAGAGAGAGTAAAAAAAAAGATAGAAAGACAGACAGAGAGAGATATAGAGAAATGAAAAAAAAAAAAAAAGAGAGAGAGAGTAAAAAAAAAATAGAAAGACAGACAGAGAGAGATATAGAGAAATGAAAAAGAGAGAGACAGAGAGACAAAGAGAAAGAAAAAATAAAGATAGAAAGACAGACAGAGAGAGATATAGAGAAATGAAATAAAAAGAAAGAGAGACAGAGAAAGAGAAAGAGAGAGTAAAAAAAAAAAAAGATAGGTTGGTGTTCATGACTCTATTCTGTTTGTGGAGTGCCCTTCATCTTATGCCGCTTATTCTTTTGATGTATATCTGGTGGAGTGAGTGGGTCTTGAACAAACTACTTGGTCTAAATGTGTGTGTGTGTGTGTGTGTGTGTGTGTGTGTGTGTGTGTGTGTGTGTGTGTGTGTGTGTGTGTGTGTGTTCTCTTCATCCAAATATTATTGATTTGGTATTGCAGTGCCAAGCCATCTTTCGTTCCTGATATTTGTTCATTTGATTATTATTATTATTATTGTTGTTGTTGTTATTATTATTATTATTATTATATTATTATTATTATTATCTGTTTCATCATCATCATTATTATTATTATTATTATTATTATTATTATTATTATTATTAGTAGTAGTAGTAGTAGTAGTAGTAGTAGTAGTAGTAGTAGTAATAGTGGTGGTGGTGGTCGTGGTATTAGTAGTAGTAGTTGTAGTAGTAGTAGTAGTAGTAGTAGTAGTAGTATTGTTATTATTATTTTCAAGTCTACCATAATTTTCTTCTAAATCACTTATTTGAGGAGACATTGTCATGGACGAATCAATCTATAATGAAGGTGTTGTAAGTCTGTTTAATTCCTGTTTTGATCCCACTCCACTTTATGAAGAGTGGCAGTGATGGTGACGAGTGGGGTTGAGTGGGGGAGTGTGAAAAGCAAAAGAGGGAGTGGAAATGAGTAGAGGAGTGTGGAAAGCAAAAGAAGGAGTATAAATGAGAGGAGGAGTATGGACAGCAAAAGAGGGGAGTGGATTGAGTGGTAATGGTGGGGAGTATATATATTTGTGAGGGGAGGTGGTCGTGGAGGGGGAGTGGAACTGAGTTGGGGGCTATGATATATATATATTTCAGTAGTGGAGTGGGAGTGGGAGTGATGGGGGTATAGTAGAAATAAAAAAAGGGGTTTACAGTGATGGGGGTGGGGGAATTAATGAGGGGGGAGTGAGTGGGACTGATCAGTAGTGGTTGTGCGGGGGGGGGGGGATGGGGAACTTACTGAAAGGGGGGGAGTATATATTTATCAGTAGTAGTGGGGGTGGGGGGGAGTTAGACTGAGTGGTAGTAGTGGGGGGGGAGTATTATATTTATCATCAGCAGCAGTAGTAGTAGTGGTGGTGGTGGGGGGAGTGAGTGGTAGAGGGGGGTGGGGGAGGAGGAGGGAGGGGTATAGTATAAAGCAAGAGGGTTGGGTTGGGGTGGATTGCTTTGTTGTGTGGGCCTGCCTTCCATAATAGAGAGGGAGTCAACACACACCGCTTCCTATCATCATTACAGACCCTAATGCAGCCCCATCAAACTCTTACCTAATTCAAGCAAGCACAACAAAGACCCAAGATGGAGGGGGGGATGGAGGGGGGAGGTTTGGGAAGGGAGAAAATGGAGGGGGGAAGAGAGAGAAAGAGAGAGAGAGAAGGTGGGAAGGGGGAAAATTGGGAGAGAGAGAGAGAGAGAGAGAGAGAGAGAGAGAGAGAGAGAGAGAGAGAGAGAGAGAGAGAGAGAGAGAGAGAAGGTGGGAAGGGGAAATATGAGGAGAGAGAGGCGAAAAGGAAGGGAGGAAGAGTTGGAAGGATGATATCCCATTCTGTACAATACCACCCCATTCCAACCCTACCCATCCCATCCACTCCACCCCATACCAATAACTCCACTCCATCCAAACATATCCCATCCACTCCACCCCACCTCACTAACTCCAACCCATACCATCCCATCCCTATCCTAGCGGCAATCCTTGAGCTGCGTGCCGGCTAGTTATTTCACCGCTGCCGATCGCAAATAGCACAACCCCCTCGATCCCAGTCAGAAATACAATAACATTCCCGCCACATCAAGGCACCGAACCCCCTCCTTCACCACTACCAGTACCATGTTGTACCTCATCCCTTACCCTGCATTCATCTTCCCTTCCTCCCTTCCCTCCCTTCCTACCCTCTCTTCGTCCCCTTCCCCTTCCTACCCTTCCGGATCATGCTGTTTCCCTCCCTTCCCCTGCATTCCTCTTCCCCTCCCCTCCCTTCCCTCCGCTCCACTCCTTTCCTTCCTTTCACGATCAGTCTCCCCTTTCCCTTCCCCTATTTTTCTTTTCCCCTTCCTTCCATTCCGGATCATGCTGCCTCCCTCCACTCCCTTCCACTCCTCCCCTATTTCTTCCCTTCCTCTATACCCACATCTTCCCCTTCCCCACTCCTCCTCTCCCCCGTGTATTCGTAGTCGTTCTGTCGGTGGTTCTGTCGGTCGGTGGAGGGGGTTGATTTGAAGGCAGACGTATTGTTGTTGTTGTTGTTGTTTGTGTGTGATTGGTGGGGGTCGTGGTGGGGTGACTTCATTTCAACCCTCTTCTTGGCCCCCTCACCTTACCTCCTCTTTTGCTACTGTTGTTGTTGTTGTTGTGTAGTTCTTGTCGTTCAGGAGTCTATAATTTGTAAAGTTCCCCGAAGCAATTATTAAGAGACGTTGTGGGATGTGTGAAGCCATGCACTCTGCCCTGACCTGCCCTTGATTACCCTGACCTATCTTGCTCTACCCTGCCCTGTCCTGCCCTATCTTTTAGGTAAGATTTTGTTAAATTAGGTTAGGTTAGATTAGACTAGGTTTAGTTAAGTTAGGTTAGGTAAGGTTAAGGAGGTGTTATACGTTTGATACAATACAATATGGTTCCTTGATTCCTTCAAAGTATGCCACGAAACAGGACCAGATTAACCAAAGATAATGGTGGCCTGTTGCTTGGAATAGTTTGGAGGAATCAGTTGCTACAGATCTACCAATTTTGTACCAACCCCTTAAGTTTAGATTCTGATAAGAGTTCACAACATCACTGCAGAGATTTCTACTGTATATGCACACACAGATTTTTTTTTTTTTTATGTCAAGGTAGAGTATTTCAATTTCAGCGTAAGTAGCTTTGCCGTTTCCGTTGTACTGTACGTGGAAGGGTCGCCACTTTTCCATCCTTATAAAAAAAAGTAAGAGGAATTTATTTTGCTACGTAGGTTTTTCGATAAATTGATATTATGGTTGTATGAATTTCCTGTTGGTTACTGAGTGTCGGATTCGTGTTGTCTATAATAGCATTATAATACAGTGATACAAGTGGTTGTAGTTGTAGTTGTGGTTGGAGAAAACTATCAAATTAAGTAGAGAACATGCATGTTTTTTTCTAAATTGGAGGGCTATTAATTCTTCCAATTTATTCCATGAAATAAAATCCCTTCAGTGCTACTACTTAATTTAAGAGGGGATCTGTTGTGTGACAGAGTTTGAAGGAATCAGTAACACTATATTTTACTGTCAATACGGTAGTCTCTTAAATATATATATATATATATATATATATATATATATATATATATATATATATATATATATATATATATATATATATATATATATATATATATATATATATATAATCATAAAGTTTCAGTTGTCAACAGACTTGAATCTGGAGGGGCTGATGCTCAGGTTTTCTCTTTCGTGGAAAAATAATGCAGCTCATGTATTCTTTCATTTATGTGTCAGGTTTTTGCGAGGTTTAAACTGCAGTAAGTTAAGCCCAGAACTGAACGCTACAAAGAGCTGCTACAATTCTTTCTCTTTATTACTCTGATATTTTATGGTCTTTAGAAAGGGTGGAAAGTATAATGGAAATAGACGGTGTGTATGAAGAGGCGGGTGATGAAAATACACACCATGTTTACGAAGGACTCACGACAAACTCCATCATCTTTATAAAGGGTGAAAATAGAATAGAAATAGAAGGTGTGTATGAGGAGGAAAGTGAAAACAGAATAGAAATAGAAGGTGTGTATGAGAAGGAAGGTAAAAATAGAATAGAAATAGACTGTGTATGAGAAGGAAGGTGAAAATATAATAGAAATAGAAGGTGTGTATGAAGAGGGTGATGAAAATAGAGCCATGTTTCATAGTGTCATACTTGAAGGTATACTTACTTAAGGGACCCTGTGGTGTCGTCAGAAAATTGGAGATAAGTGAGGCCTTCAGATATTGCCACGAAACACACACACCTATAGGGAAGGAGGTCGTTTCGTGGCATGGTCAGGAGGAATCAGAAGCCTCCTAATTTTCATACACAATCACAGGGTCCTTAATTTTTAAATGTGGGATTTTTAACACGTGTATTTATTATTTAGTGAGGCAGGAAGGGATCGATTGGGCTTTGGTTCATGCATGTACAGCTGTGGTCAGTAGTTCGTACCCACACTGGCTAAATGAAGGTCCCTGTAATCGTGTATGGGCATTGGAGGCTTGTGGTTTCTCCTGACTATGCCACGAAACAAGCTCCTTCCATATAGGTGTGTGTGTTTCGTGGTAATATTTGAAGGACTCATTTAACTCCAAATTTTTTTACTACATTTGTACAGGGTCCCTCAATTAAGGAGGTAATATGAACGGATGGTGGTGGCAGATATGGAGCGATTGATTCCTCCAAACTATTCCAAGATACAGGCTGCATTAATTAGTTGAGTTAATCTGTTTGTTTCTTCACTTACTTTGGAGGAATCAGTAGCCACGAGTGTACGACAAAATAATCAAGTAAGAGAAAGTATACCAAAAAAAAGGAAAAATTGATAATATAACTAACTACAAAGGAAAAGAACACAAAAAGTGAAGGAGAAGTAAACAATACATATAAACAAAACATCATTAATAAGAAAAGGTAAACAAATACATAAACAAAACAATAAATAAAGAAAAGGTAAACAAACAGACACATAAACAAAAAAAACAATAGAATAAATAAAGAAACAAACACTAGACTAAGAAAACATGATAGATAAATATATAGATACGTGTACGTGAGTGAAGATAAACACACAAATATAAACAATGCAGAAGTAAACAAACAAACAAGAGTCAACAATATGATCTTGGCGACACATCCTAAGTTTTCACTCACAATAACAACGGATTTTGTCAAGTGTGTGTGTGTGAGAGAGAGAGAGAGAGAGAGAGAGAGAGAGAAAATGTGTGTGTCTGTGACAGAGAGAGAGAGAGAGAGAGAAGTGTGTGTGTATGTGACAGAGAGAGAGAGAGAGAAAGTGTGTGTATGAGAAAGAGGGAGATTGTATGTGTGCGAGCGAGAGAAAGTGTGTGAGAGAGAGAGAAAGAGAGATTGTGTGTGTGACAGAGAGGGAGAGAGAGAAAGTGTGTGTGTGTGCTTGAACGAGAGTGTGTGTATGTGTGTGTGTGAGAGAGAGAGAGAGAGAGAGAGAGAGAGAGAGAGAGAGAGAGAGAGAGAGAGAGTGAGAGTGTGTATGTGTGTGTAAGTAAGTAAGTAGATAAGTAAATAAGTAAGTAGGTAAGTAAGTAAGTAATGTTTATTGTTGATATTAGTAAATACAATAAACTATACATAAGCAATACAGCCAGATGAAAAAAAAAGTTGTATCAAATGAAATCTAACTACAAACAAAGTAAATAGTAAGAACTGAATAATTCAACCTGTAAAAAAAAAAAAAACAAAACAGAAAGTCAAACAGAAAAACATGAACAAATATAATAGTACTTACAAAAGCATACAGTAAAACAGAAATTAAAACAGCAAAAAACAAAATTAGTCAGTAGTGTGTGTGTGTGTGTGTGGGTGTCTGTGTGTGTGTGTGAGTGTGTGTGTGTGAGTGAGTGTGTGGGTGTGTGAATGTGTGTGTGTGTGTGGTGTGTGTGTGGCCGTCCATCACGTATATTGAAACACAGGCTCGAAAAATGAATAATGACACGAAAAATGTACTGTAAAATTGGCGTATTGTGAGTGTGTTAGGTATATAGGTGTATGTGTGTATTTATTTACTTGTATATTGGTGCTCTAGAAGTGGTCTGTCCCCCTTAAAAAGACACCCCCTTCGCACCCCTCCACTCCCCCACTCCCCCCTTTCAATTCTCCAACTCTCTATTCTTTTTTACTTCTATTTCCTTTCCTATTTTTTGTTCAATTTTTTTTATATAGCCTTCTCTCTCGTTCTACAGGGTCTTTCATGCCTAGGATGGTTTATTTTCATCCTTCAAATCAAATCTAGTACATTATTTCTCATCCTACAAGGTCTTTCATATCTAGGATTCTCTTCTTTCATCTTTCAAATAAAATCTATCACATTAGTTTTCATCCTATAAGTCTTCCATGCCTAGGACTGTTTATTTTCATCCTTCATATCAAATATATCACATTACGAAACACTGATTCATGATGACTAATCCTAGTTGTCTCATTCGTAATCTCTACTTTCCTGACAGAACATTTTTTAAATCTTATTATTAATTTACATAATTTACAAATTTACGTAATGATTCTTAGTTTTCTTATTTGTTTTTATTTTTATATGAGTTGCTGACAACATAATAATATGATAATATGATAACTGGTCTGATCAAACCATTTCTCCATCTATTTCCTATCCATTCTCTATCCATTTCATCATCCATTCTCTATCCATTTCATCATCCATTCTCTATCCATTTCATCATCCATTCTCTATCCATTTCATCACCCATTTACCATCCATTTCCCCATCCATTTCATCATCTATTTCCCCATCCATTTTCTATCCATTACCCATCCATTTACCACAATATATTTACCCCCTTACCATGCATGCTAACTGGACTGATCTAAACATTTCTCCATCCATTTCCACTCGGTAAAATATGAAGTTTAATGGACTCTAAACTCTGGCTTCGAATAATTTGGCCTGAGGGGGTTCGGGGAAGAGTCGACCACGGATGACTTACCCCTGCCGCTGCTCTCCCCTGCCTGCCTGCTGGAGGGGGCGATGGGGCAGGGGAAGGGTTAGCGGTAGGGGTGAGGGCAAGGGGTAGAGATAAGGGGAGTGATAGGTGATAGGGGAAAGAGGTATGGTTGGGATAAGGGGAGTGATAAGGGAAAGGGCAATGGTAGGGGAAAACGAAGTGGAAGGGTTAAGGGAAAGGGTTAGGAGAAGGGATGATGGGCAGAGATAGAGGAAGAAACAAATGAAAGGGAATAGGCAGGTGTGTGTGCCGCCGCCCCGCCGCCACCGCCGCCGCCGTCGTTTTTTAATAATTCTGTTTTTTTATTTTATTTTAAATAATATACCCTATATATTTTATTTTATTTTATTTTTCTAATAATTATTACTATTATTATTTTTTTTTTTTTTTTTTTTTTTTTTTTTTTTTTTTTTTTCGTCGTCGTCGTCCCCGCCGCCGCCGCCCGCCCCGCCGTCGCCGCCGCCGTCGCCGCCGCCGTCGTTTTTTAATAATTAGTGTTTTTTTGTTTGTTTTTTAATAATATATATATATTTTTTTTAATATATATATTTTTTTTATTAATTAATTTTATTTTGTAATAATTAACTTTTTTTTTATTATTATTATTTTTATTTGATTTATTAATTTTTTTCGTCGTCGTATTCGCCGCCGCCGCCGCCGCCGCCGCCATCGCCCCGCCGCCGCCCCGCCGCCGCCGCCCCGCCGCCGCCGCCGTCGTTTTTTAATAATTAGTGTTTTTTATTTTATTTTTAATAGTATATATATATATTTTTTTAATATATATATATTTTTTGATTAATTATTTTTTTTTGTAATAATTAACTTTTTTTTCATTAAAATGACTGAAAAGCAGTAAAATTGTGAGCTAAAAATATTATAAGTTAAATGAGAAATAAAATATTATAGTGTAAAATTAAGATAAACAATTAAGATGACTGAAAAGCAGTAAAAGGAGTGAGTGTGTAGAGGAGTGGAAGGAGTGAGTGTCTAGAGAAGGAGTGGAAGAGGGTGATAATTACAGGTGCTGGGATAACTTTGATACTGTCTGAGTACGAGCTTATGGGTGTCTGTTAAAAAAGGTGAAGGGTGTAAGTTGTCTACGTGTGTGTGTGTGTGTGTGTGTGTAGATGCTTGAATGTATGTGTGTGTGTGTGTGTGTAGATGCTTGAATGTATGTGTGTGTGTGTAGATGCTTGAATGTATGTGTGTGTGTGTAGATGCATGAATGTTTGTGTGTGTGTGTGCATGTTTGTGTATATGTAGATGCATGAATGTCTTTGTATGTTTGTGTGTATAGATGCAAAAATGCTTGTGTATGTTTATTTGTATAGATGCATGAATGTGTATGTGTGTGTGTGTGTGTGTGTGTGTGTGTGTGTGTGTGTGTGTGTGTGTGTGTGTGTGTGTGTGTGTGTGTGTGTGTGTGTGTGTGTGTGTGTGTATGTGTGTGTGTGTGTGTGTGTGTGTGTGTGTGTGTGTGTGTGTGTGTGTGTGTGTGTGTGTGTGTGTGTGTGTGTGTGTGTGTGTGTGTGTGTGTGTGTGTGTGTGTGTGTGTGTGTGTGTGTGTGTGTGTGTGAGGGACGGCAGATAGAGACAAGAGCATCACTTCAACCTCTTCTATTGATCACGATAAGCCACATAGCAATGCAGAGAGAGAGAGAGAGAGAGAGAGAGAGAGAGAGAGAGAGAGAGAGAGAGAGAGAGAGAGAGAGTGAGAGAGAGAGAGAGAGAGAGAGAGAGAGAGAGAGAATAATAATAATACATATACACGTTCTTCTCATTCTGAATTAAACTTATATTCTATCCATAATCGTCAATCAATAATTATTTTAAAGAGTATGGGTTTTTTAATGTATAGAGTTAATTGGCTTAATTAATGTGTAAGTATATTATTATGAAGTAAATATGGCATTGTAGATGTTCCTTCTCTTTTTAATTCACTCCACCTCACATACAAGTACAACTCTTCTCCATACCACTCTACACACACATATACCATCCCTCATTACCTATACACACACACACACACACACACACACAAGTCTTTCCATATCACTCCACACCCACATATTCCATCCCTCATTCTCTCTACACACACACACACACACGTCATCTTTCATTCCTTCCACCCCCACACACATCTCATTCCCACTTTTCCCACATATTACCACATTCCATTCCCACTTTTCCCACATATTACCACATTCCATTCCCACTTACTTCCACACATGCCACACCCATTCCCCCACTCACACCCACACACCCATGAATCGTCTTTATGAGTAGGCTAGATAGGCTGGGTGGGTGAGAGGGTGGCTATTGGTGGGTGGGTGACTGGGTGGCTATTGGTGGGTGGGTGACTGGGTGGGTCTTTGGATGGGTGAGTGGGTGAGTGACTAGGTGGGTCGCTGGGTGGGTGAGTGGGTGGGTATTTGTTTACTGTTGATGATGAGCGATTGGTTTGGGCGGACTCAGAGCAAACCAAGCAGTGCAAACAATATTAAGCCCAGCTCTTGTTTAGTCTCCCCTCTCGTCCTGTTGGCTCGAACCCCCCTCTCTCTCTCTCCCCTTCCTCACCCCCCCTCTCTCTCTCCCCTCACCAACTCTCTCTCTCTTCCCTTCCTCTCCCGTTCCCTCCCAACCATCTACTCCTTCCATCACCCTCACCCTCCCTCCCATCCCTTACACCCCTACCTCCTTCCTCCTTCCCTCACCCCTTCCCTCCTTCCTCCTTCCCTCACCCTCCTTCCTACCTCCTTCCTCCTTCCCTCACCCTCCTTCCCTCCTTCCCTCCCTGTACTTGATTCTTTCATTGACTGTTTGATCCGGCCCCTGTGTCCTGTTTATTTGGAGAACAATCTTGGCTGCTTTTGTGTTCTTTTGCTTCACTGTTTGATGCTTTACCCAGTAACTATCTTATCCTAGTTTTTTTTTTTTCTCCCTAATTCTGCTTTTTCTTTCCTTTGCTAATTTTTCCCGTTATTTGTTCTGTTTTGTTGATTTTTATCTGGACATATAAAAAGAAGGGGAATGTAGAGATTGAAAAAGCCCTACAGTTTACCAGGAAATATAGAAAGAAAGAGAAATATAGAGATTGAAATAGAGCTCCAGTATAATTTAATTAACAGGAAACATAGAAAGAAAAAGAAATATATATAGATTGAAAAAGTCCTACAGTTTAACAGGAAATATAGAAAGAAAGAGAAATATGTAAATTGAAATACCTGCAGTACAATTTAACAGGAAATGTAGAAAAAAAGAGAAATATAGAGACTTAATAGGATTTAACAGGAAATATAGAAAGAAAGAGATATATGGAGATTGAAATAATAAAATGAAAGATAAATATATATATATATAGAAATAGCACACACACCCCCAGTGCCTAGGAAATATAGAAAGAAAAATAAATATAGAGATAGAAATAGCACCACCACCCCCCAGTGCCTAGGAAGAATAGAAAGAAAGATAAATATAGAGATAGAAATAGCACCCCCACCTCCCTACCTACATCATGACCCTAGAAATATAGAAAGAAAGATAAATATAGAAATAGAAATAGCACCCCCACCTCCCTACCTACATCATGACCCTAGGAAATATAGAAAGAAAGATAAATATAGAGATAGAAATAGCACCCCCACCTCCCAGTGCCTAGGAAGTATAGAAAGAAAGATAAATATAGAGATAGAAATAGCACCCCCACCTCCCTACCTACATCATGACCCTAGGAAATACAGAAAGAAAGATAAATATAGAAATAGAAATAGCACCCCCACCCCCCCAGTGCCTACGAAATATAGAAAGAAAAATAAATATAGAGATAGAAATAGCACCCCCACCTCTCTACCTATATGATGACCCTATAGCCTAGACTAACCAACCAAGACTGGCATAAACAATACAAGGGCGTGAAGTGCTACAGTCCAGCGGGTCCAGTGAAGGCGGGAGGGGGTCGTCACTTAAGCGTTTATTTGTGCGTGTTGGTGTGTGTGTCCATCTTGGGCCAGACACACTCTATCTCCACTCAAGGATTGTGATGAAGAGGTGGAGTAGGAGGAGGTGCTGGTGGTGGTGGAAGAGAAGGGGTGGGAGTAGGTGGTAGAGGTGGTGGAAGAGGAAAGGGTGGGAGTAGTTGGTAGAGGTCCATGGTGGAAGAGAAAGGGTGGGAGTAGGTGGTGGAGTGGGAGGAGGTGGTGGAAGAGGAAAGGGTGGAAGGTGGTGGAGGGAGGTGTATGGGAAGTGTGAGGTGAAGGAAGGAGTGGAAGGAGGGGATTAGAGGGGGTGGAGGAGTGGGAAGAGGAAGGAGTGGAAGGAGGGGGTCGAGGTAGTGGAGGAGTGGGAAGGTAAAGGGAGTGGGACAAGGAGGAAGAAGAGAAGATGGCAGTGGAGAAAAAGAAAAAGAAGGAAGAGAGAGAGAGAGAGAGAGAGAGAGAGAGAGAGAGAGAGAGAGAGAGAGAGAGTGAGAGTGAGTCAGAATTTAAGTTACCTCCCCTCCCTCCCCCTGTCCCTCTCTCAACATTTTCCTGTCAGTCTTATGAAGGGGGAAGTGAAATGTCTAAGTGTGCTACCCATACAAAAAAAAAAATATATATATATATAAAATAATAATATTAATAAGAAAAACATGACCCACCTTTTAAGACCCTGTGATCGTGTATATTATGATGATTGTGTTTCCTCCTGACCGTACCACAAAACAGACTCCTTCCATGTAGGTGAGGTGTTCTGTGGCAATATTTGGCAGGACTCGGAGTACTCATTTTCCTCCAATATTCTTACTACATCACAGGGGGTAATAATTCACCTTTCTTTTTTGCTACATAGGATTACCATGATTCCTCCAAAGTTTTACCAGGAAACAGGACCAGAATTAACAAAAATAAAATAATTTAATAATGGTGTTCTGTTGCTTGGAATAAATAGTTTGAGGAATCAGTTTGCTCCACATTTACTAACACTGTACTACTAACTATACTTCCACCTTAAATAACATGTTGGGAAATGGTGTGTGTGTGTGTGTGTGTGTGTGTGTGTGTGTGTATGTGTGTGTGTGTGTGTGTGTGTGTGTGTGTGTGTGTGTGTATGTGTGTGTGTGTGTGTGTGTGTGTGTGTGTGTGTGTGTGTGTGTGTGTGTGTGTGTGTGTGTGTGTGTGTGTGTTCTCTAGAGGGTTGATGAGGAAGACGAAGACACTCATTAACCGGTTAGGGAAGAGAGGGAGGGGGACAGAAGAAAAAAAAAGGGGGGGGGACACATGGCAATCAGTACGTGTCCACAGTTACGTGCCCTATTTATTTTTTATTTATTTTTATTTTTCCTTTTTTTTCTTTTTTTTTTTTTTTTTTTTTTTTTTCCTCCCTTTTTTTTTTGTGGTGCAGGATAATTCATGGTTCCTGCTGTGTTGTTTGTTTGTTTGGTTGTCCCCACATGTGTCGCTCCATCACCTGTCCATCTTGTTGTTTTTGTCTTCTGTTTTTCCTTGCGTTCATGCTTTCTGTTCTGCCTTCTTCCCTTCCCTTGCGTTTCGTTTCCCTTCCTTCCCTACCCTTCCCTTTCCTGTCCTTCCTTTCACTTTCCTACCCTTCCCTTCCTTTTCCTACTATTTCCTTCCCTTTTGCTACCATTTCCTTCCCTTTCCTTTCCTTCCCTTCCTTTTCCTACCATTTCCCTTCCCTTCCTGCCCTGCCCATTCCTGCCATGACCCTTCCTTCCCTTCCCTGCCCCATCTTTCCTTCCCTTGCCCTGTCCTGCCCTTCCAACCACATATACCATTACACCATTTGTCACAACACTTGAGGAACTACAGGTAAACAAACCCTACTACATAACTTGTCAAATTATAATATTATCCTCTTATTGTTCTTGTAGTTTCATATTACTTTTCTCTTACGTATTTACTTATTTACACATATATACTTTAGATTTATATTCCATTAATTTTTTTTATTATACTTAATTTATTTATATATTTTTCATGGTACTATTTTATTTTTATTTTTAGTATATATATATTTTTAATTTACAAACTTTCAGGTATAGTAAGAGTATCTATTGTTATCTATTGACTTTAACACACTATTTTTTTTTTAATTTATACAACTTTCCTGTAACTACAAACTCACCGTCTGTTGTCTTGTTATTTACTCAACACTCTAATTCCCTGACAGCCCTATACAAAGGCAACCCCCTCCCCCTCCCCCCTTCCCCTCCTCCCCTGAACCCTCCCCCTTTCTCTCCCTTCCCCTGAACCCTCCCCCTTCCTCTCCTCCCCTGAACATCCCCCTTCCTCTCCTCCCTTCCTCCCACGAACCCTTCCCTTTCCTCCCTTCTCCTAAACCCTCCCCCTTTCTCTCCCTTCCCCTGAACCCTCCCCTTTCCTCTCTCCCCTCCTCCCACGAACCCTTCCCTTTCCTCCCTTCCCCTAAAGTTCTAAACCCTCCCCTTCCTCTCTTCCCCTCCCCTCCCTTCCTATCCCTCCCCACCCCCACCCCCACCCCCTACTCACCCCAACAGGACCCCTCCATCTCTCAGACAGAAATACGAAAAAAAAAAAAATAGTCGACGTGTAAATCCCGAGTAGAGAAGAGAAGAGAAGAGAAGAGAAGAGAAGAGAGGAGAGGAGAGGAGAGGAGAGGAGAGGAGTAGAGAAGAGTAGCTAATGACACACTCCTTGTTGTGCCGAGTCCTTCCCGTCAACCCATACACACTAATGAGTCAGTCGTGGCTTCATATATACGTATACCTGGCCTTTCCCTTTTCCTTTCCTTTTCATTCTCTCCTTCAGTCACCTCTTCATTTCCTTTCATTCACCCCTTCTTTATCTTTTCCTTTTCTTTCATTCTCTCCTTCATTCACCTCTTTATTTCCTTTCTTTCTCTTTTCCTTTTCTTCCCCTTTCCTTCCTTATTGACTCCTTGCCTTCCCTTTCTGTCCCTTCTTCATTGACTCCTTGCTTTCCCTTTCCTTTTCCTTTTCCTTTCGCTTTCCTCATTCACTCCTTTCTCTTCCTTTCCCTTCCCTTCCTCCTTTACCCTTTTTCCCTTTCCATCCTCTCCTCGTCAGCTCCACTTATCCCTTCCATTCATGTATCCTCTCCTTCGTTCCCTTTCATTTCCTTCCCTTATATACCCTTTCTATCCTTTCTCTTCCTCTTCATTCCCTACCTTCAGAGATCTTTCCACTCCTTTCCCTTTCTTCCCTTCCCTTCCCTTACATACCCTTTTCCTCCTTTCTCTCCTTTCTCTTCATTCCCTACCCTTTCCTACCTTCCTTTCATTCAAGTACCCTTCCACTCCTTTCTATTTATTTTCATTCCCTTTCTCTTCAATACCCCTTTTCTCCTTTCCCTTCCTTTTCATTCCCCTCTATACTTTTCCCTCACCCTCTCCCTCTTCCTTCCTGGCTCAACAGAAGACGCCTACAGCTCTCCATCCATCCTGCCTCCCTGCTTGCCTGCCTGCCTCTCTGCCTGCCTCTCTGCCTGCCTGCCTGCCTGTAGACCCTATAGTCACTTTTCCCTATAACATATTTTCTGCAGAGATTACTCGTATACGGGATAATATTTTGGTAACCTTTTCACCTTTCACTTTTCATTTATTTTTTTATCTGTCTTTTTTCTTATATATTTTCCTATTTTATTTATTATTTCATTTCTGTTATTTTATTTTGTCTTTTTTTCTCTCTTTTGTCCTTTTTCATATTTTCTCTTCTCTTCTCTTTAGTTTTCAATATGTTTCTGTGTTTACGTATTCTCATTAGTCTGTCTATTGGTGTTATCTATCCATTTATCAGTCTATAATATTAATTGGCCATCAATATTATCTGTCTCTCATCTAATATTACACAAACCAAGAAACCAACTGGCTTGATTTGTATCTGTACCAAATGTTTTTATCATCAATCTGTATCACAATCTATTTGCCTAACCAACCAATCAACGAGCCAATCAACCAACTAGTCAGTCAATCAACCAACTAATTAATCAATCAATCAACCAACCAACAAAAGAAAAAAAAACTAACCAACCAACCAACCAACCAACCAACCAACGAGTCAACCACCAAACAACCAATCAACCAACCTAACAACCAATCAACCAACCCACTCATTCACTTTCTAACGAACCAACTGACTAATTAAACCAACACCCCACTCTCACTCCCACAATACCCACCCACCCTCACTCCCCAATACCCACCCTTCCTGCCCAACTGTCCCCCTCTCTGTCTCCTCACTACTCCCCTGCCCCACCTTACTACCCTACCCTGTTCCTCCCTGCCCCTTCCGGTCCCTCCCTGCCTATCTCCCTGTCTCTCTTCACTATACCCATCCCTGCCCCTCTGCCTCACCTCACAACCATCCCTTCCTGTCCTTCCCTGCCCCTTCTGTCATTCCCTGCCCCTTCTAACTACCCCTCCTGCCCCTCCTCACTACCCTCCTGCCCCTCCTCACTACTCCTTCTGCCCCTCCCCCTGCCCCCCTCCCCCTGTGGTAGTGGTGGTGGTGGTGGTGGTAGTAAGGAGTGTGTCAGGGGGACAACCAGTTAGCCATCAGGACACACACACACACCGACTGCTGCGTGAGGGAATGTTGTTGTGGGGGCTAAATTATATCATTATCTCTCTCTCTCTCTCTCTCTCTCCTCTCTCTCTCTCTCTCTCTCTCTCTCTCTCTCTCTCTCTCTCTCTCCTGTGTGTGTGTATGTGTTTGTATTTGAGAGAGAGTGTGTGTGAGAGTGAGTGTGTGCGTGTGTGCTAGTGAATGAGAGTGTGTGCTTATTAGTGAAAAAATAGTGGTGTGTGTGTGTGTGTTAGTGAATGAGAGTCTGTGTTCATTAGTGAAAAAGAGAGAGAGAGAGAGAGAGAGAGAGAGAGAGAGAGAGAGAGAGAGAGAGAGAGAGAGAGAGAGAGAGAGAGAGAGAGAGAGAGAGAGAGAGAGAGAGAGAGAGAGAGAGAGAGTGTGTGTGTGTTCGCGTCTGTCACAACACCAGAGAAGCCCAATGACACTCTTTCTTTCTCCTCAGTTAAGTGTATATAGTGTGTTGGTGGTGGAAACAGACAGATTATATATACTTTCTCCTTTCCTCTTCTTCATTGTACAGTCGTGGTGGAAGGTTCGGCTCACTAAATAGTTAATAAGTTAGTAATGAATTTATAATAATGAACATTTGTCTGCTCAGTTATGAACTTTCGAATTTTTTGTGATGTTGTAAAGTTTTTTTTTTTTTTTTGCTTTTTCCTATTTCAAAGAGAGTAATAAATTTATACGGTAAATTATTATACTATGCAATGAAGGTCAATAAAACACAACAATACAAAAGATGATACAATAATGCAATACACAAAAATACAGCACAATCAAATGCAGTGCAATACAATATTATAAAACAAAACAGGAAAAGTAAGCAACATAATTGACAATGCAAAAATACAACACAATAAAATACTGTGTAACTACAATAATTATCATAAAACAATACAGAAAAATTAGAACAGCATAATTAGCAACGATGCAAGGGGTAAGTGGGTGGGTAGGTAGGTGGGTGGGTAGGTGGGTGTGTAGGTGGGTAGGTGTGTAGGTAAGTGAGTGGGTAGGTAGGTGGGTGGGTGGGTAGGTAGGTGGATGGGCAGGTGGTTGGGTAGGTGGTTGGGTAGGTAGGTAGGTGGGTGGGTAGGTGGGGTAGTGTAAGTGAGTGGGTAGGTGGTTGGTTAGGTGGGTAGGTAGGTAGGTGGATGGGCAGGTGGTTGGGTAGGTGGTTGGGTAGGGTAGGTAGGTGGGTAGGTAAGTGGGTGGGTAGGTAAGTGGGTAGATGGGTGGAAAGTCGGAAGGGAAGCTGACCACAAAAGATGAATGCTGACGTGCTGACAGTGGCTGACGCGGACCCTCGTGTTTATGGGGCTCTAGTTATAGGTTGAGGTCACAGGCTCAGGGGTTTGGGCTATGTAGATTTTTGTGTTTGTGTAAATGTGCCAGTGTCTGTGTGTGTGTGTGTGGAGGATGGGGCGGGGATACGGTGAGGGTATATTTGTGTGTGGGTGGTAGGGTGTGTGTGTGTGTGTGGAGGATGGGGCAGGGATACGGTGAGGGTATGTGTGTGTGGGTGGTAGGGTATGTGTGTGTGTGTGGAGGATGGGGGCAGGGATAGGGTGAGGGTATGTGTGTGTGGGTGGTAGGGTGTGTGTGGGTGTGTGTGGGTGTCCAGAAGAAGCAGGGGAGGCGGTGGCAGAGTGTGATAAAGAAACGGACTGCGAATGGCAAGGGCCCGGGTGCGAGTCCACGAGAAACATCTGGGATTTTTCAGAGGTGAACTGGGTCCAGCTTTTCGTCAATTATATACCCTCTACATCGTTGTCAACTCTCAATATAGAAGATGCCAGACCATATTCCAAGATGGTGTGAGTGACGGTGTAGCTGCTCTCCCCTGATAGTGACGTGTATAAATAAAGTGTCGTCATCTAGTGAGACAGAAGAGAAGCTACGGTATCAACATCACCACGAAGCTCCACTCTCATCTGGTGCGACACCCAATAATCTCGGATCCTCGCAACAGTCACGGGCTACTGACACCCTACAGTCCCGAGGTTGAGGTAAAAAAAAATGAAGAAAAAAAAGTACAGTATACAAAGAAACATGGCCTTCAATATTATAAACTCTACCTCATAATTAATGGTGTTTATTTTATACATTAACACTGCATCTTTCTTCACTAACCTGCCAGCCATATTTATACAGATATCCCCCCGATGTGCGCAGATACATACTTATATTCCCCAATGTGCGCAGATACATGCATACTAAAGGACCCTGTGATGTAGTCAGAAAGTTGGAGATAAACGAGTCCTTCAAATATTGCCACGAAACACACACATGTACCAATATGGAAGGAGCTTGTTTTGTGGCATTAGTCAGGTGGAATCAGAAGCCTCCAATTCTCATACACAATCACAGGGTCCTTAATTAATCTAGCTTCTTCCGCCGGTGTGTGCAAAATATACTCATTAAATAACTAGTGTGCGCAGACATAACTTACCACCGGTGAAAGCAGACATAATAAATATAAACTCCTAAATTAATCTAACAGGTGCTCGGATGCATAACTTTCCCAGGTGTGAGGAGATATATAAAATACTCATTATAATATATTTATAGCCATGATGAGTGTCCGTCCTCACGCATATATAAACTTTTCCCGGGATGCGCATACAATTTAGAGAACTAGTCAAGGTAAATAAATAAATATATATATAGGTATATTTAGGTTGGAAGTAGTTGCGTTTACCCCCGCCTAAACGGACACAACACCGTGCACAAACCCACCTGGACCGACATAAAAGGAGGGCGGACGTACGTTTGCATAAGTAAACAAATCTGCATCACAAAACGCTGGAAGTACGAGAAGAGGAAGGGGTAAGGGATGGGTGGGATGGGGGAATTATGAGTGATGGGGATGGGGGGGTAGAAGGGGGTGAAAGGAGGGTTAGGGGATGGGTGGGATGGGGGAGAATTATGAGTAGTGGGATGGATGGGAAAGATGGGATGGAAGAGGGGGCTATAAGGAGGGACATGAGATGGAGAATTATGAGTGGTGGGATAGGGGGTGAAAGGAGGGATGGGAAGGAAGGGGGATGAATGGGGAGAAGTATTAGCGGGAGAGTGGGAGATAGGTAGATGGGGGAAGAAAGATGGTAGGGAGAGGGAAATACTCCACACATCATTCCACCATATACACACACACACACACACACACACACACACACACACACACACAAACACACACACACACATACATCAGCGTGGTTACCTGCAAGTGATTGAGTAACACGAGGGGTCATTGTGGTGTGGTTGTAATGTTATGCTAAAGGACTGGTAATGACACACTCCACTCCTATCCATCACCCTTATTTACATATGGCTGGGTGGCTGGGGGGTGTGGTGGGGGAGTGGGTTTGTGGGTTAGTCAATTGGTTGGTTGGTTGGTTGGGGAGTGGGGTTGTGGGTTAGTGAATTGGTTGTGTTGTTGGTGGGGGAGTGGGTTTGTGGGTTAGTCAATTGGTTGGTTGGTTGGTTAGTTAGTTGGTTGGTTGGTTGGTGGGTTTGTGGGTTAGTGAATTGGTTGGTTGGTTGGTTGGTTGGTTGGTTGGTTGGTGGGTTTGTGGGTTAGTGAATTGGTTGGTTGGCTGGTTAGTGAGTTAATAGGTGGGTTGGTTGGTTAATTGGTGGATTAGTGGGTTAGATGGTGGGTTGGTTGCTGGATGTGAGACATTCTTATATACTCTGTTTATTTACTCTCGTACTTTCTATTATGTCTCCTCTATCTTTCTCCATGCGTCTATATTATCTCCTCCTTTCTCTCTTTCTCCATGCATCTATATTATCTCCTTCTCTCTTTCTCCATGCGTCTATATTATCTCCTTCTCTCTTTCACCATGCGTCTATATTATCTCCTCCTCTCTCTCTCTTTCTCCATGCGTCTATATTATCTCCATCTCCTTCTCTCTTTCTCCATGCATCTATATATTCTCCTTCTCTCTTTCTCCATACATCTATATTATCTCCTTCTCTCTTTCTCCATGCGTCTATATTATCTCCTTCTCTCTTTCACCATGCGTCTATATTATCTCCTTCTCTCTTTCACCATGCGTCTATATTATCTCCTTCTCTCTTTCACCATGCGTCTATATTATCTCCTTCTCTCTTTCACCATGCGTCTATATTATCTCCTCCTCTCTTTCTCCATGCGTCTATATTATCTCCTCCTCTCTCTCTTTCTCCATACATCTATATTATCTCCTTCTCTCTTTCTCCATGCGTCTATATTATCTCCTCCTCTCTCTCTTTCTCCATACATCTATATTATCTCCTTCTCTCTTTCACCATGCGTCTATATTATCTCCATCTCCTTCTCTCTTTCTCCATGCATCTATATTATCTCCTTCTCTCTTTCTCCATGTGTCTATATTATCTCCTCCTCTCTCTCTTTCTCCATGCATCTATATTATCTCCTTCTCTCTTTCTCCATGCGTCTATATTATCTCCTCCTCTCTCTCTTTCACCTCTATCTATATTATCTCCTCCTCTCTCTCTTTCACCTCTATCTATATTATCACTCACGACAACAGCCTACCCAAGTGATCCGTTTACTGACATATATAGGTAGGTTTGGAGGAGGTAGGTTTGGTGGAGGTAGGTTTGGTGGAGGTAGGTTTGGTGAAGGTAGGTTTGGTGGAGGTAGGTTTGGTGAAGGTAAGTTTGGTGAAGGTAGGTTTGGTGGAGGTAGGTTTGGTGAAGGTAGGTTTGGTGAAGGTAGGTTTGGTGGAGGTAGGTTTGTTGGAGGTAGGTTTGTTGGAGGTAGGTTTGGTGGAGGTAGGTTTATAGGAATCAACACCACAACATCAACCATGCAGCCTCCAATTCAACCCCCCCCCAAAAAAATAGTAATAATAAATACACAACCCATAATAGTAATAATAAATACACAACCCATAATAGTAATAATAAATACACAACCCATCCCATTATAACGTGAGCAGACCACACGGTAACCAACACGCCTATCTTTTTTTATATTTTTATTTTATTTTATTATTATTTTTATTTTTTTCGGTGCGTTTGTGTGAGTGAAGCGAAGAGTGAAGGCGCGGCGGGCTGTCATTACCAACCCGGCGAGAGTAACCCCCTGTCATCAACAACATGGCCAAAGTAGCCGACCGACCGCCTCCAGCACAGGACGTTTAAAGGGATGGGAAGGAAAGAGGAGGGGCTAGAATATTATACTTTTTCGTACATACATACATTAAAACTCTTTGATTCCCCAAAGTATGTCAGGAAACAGGGCTAGACGGACTAAAATAATGGTAGTGGCCCGTTGCTTGAAGAATATGGAGGGAATCAGTTACTCCGGATTTACCAACACACACACACACACACACACACACACACACACAGAGGGCGTTTAAGAAGCCGCCGCCTCTTCTCCTACTGACTGACTAATGAACGGTCAAATACAATCGGCCACAGGAGTTCGTAACCACTTGAAGTTTCCTCCTCCTTTCAGAGTTTACTTGGTAACACTGATGCTACACTACCAACTCGGACCATTTTTACCAACTCCTTAATCAAGTTCTCTGTTAATTCATTCATGCTGGTGAATTAACATCAAATCCAAAATAATTGCAATCCACGGCTTTAGAGAGTATGGAGGGAATCATTTACTCAGGATTTAATAGCACACACACACACACACACACAATTTCAAGTGGATGAGTTGGTGGTGGTGGAGTGTAGTGGCAGGTACGGTATGTTTGTCTAGGTTGTCTATTTACAATATAAATAATGTATTAAAGTAATTACACACAAATATATATATATATATATATATATATATATATATATATATATATATATAACTTACTTACATTTCTTTTTACTTTCTTTTTTACATACTTTCTTACTTATTTACTTACTCCCTTACATACATACTTTATTACTTACCTACTAACGTACTTTATTACATACATACTTAAAATATACTTATTTACTTTCTTACATACATACTTTCTTACTTACATACTTATATATACTGCTTCCATCCTCTGTGACATTGGTCAAGTGTTGTTCGTCTTTCATATCTCGAAGAAGTATTGGTTGATCTGACTCCTGTTCAACTTTTATACCCCACCAGTATTATTAAGGGGGTGCGGGAATAGGGGGACAGGCTTGGGGGGGTGAGGGGTCGAGGGGGTGTGTGTTGGGGGTGGGTGGAAGTAAGGGGACATGCCTTGGGGGGTGCAGGAATAGGGGGTACAGGCTTGGGGTGGGTAGAAGCCTGTCCCCTATTCCCGCACCCCTCTAACCCCCCCAAGCCTGTCCCCCTACTCCTGTACCCCCTCCCAAAACCCTCCTACCCCCCCCCCCCCCTAAGCCTGTCCCTCTATTCCCGCACCCCCTTAAACAACTAACCCTCCTTGCCCTCACTCACTGTCATCAAATAAAGTTTCATCAGTTTACAAGAGCCACGTTTCTCTTATTTTTGTTCTTATTCTTGTTCTTATTCTATTCCTTATTTTTATTCTTATTCTTGTTCTTATTCCATTCCTTATATTCTTGTTCTTATTGTATTCCTTATATTCTTGTTCTTATCCTATTCCTTATATTCTTTTTCTTATTGTATTCCTTATATTCTTGTTATTATCCTATTCCTTATATTCTTGTTCTTATTCTATTCCATATATTTTTGTCCTTATTCTATTCCGTATTCTTGTTCTTATTCTTGTCTCCGTGAACCCATATAGGGATGTACAATACAGTAGGGGCACATAGTCCTTGACCATGGATGTATGTAGGGTGTAATAAGTAAGGGGAAGTCTGTCTGTGTGTTCAAAGACTATGTGCCCTGACTGTACTGTATTACCTCTCTCTCTCTCTCTCTCTCTCTCTCTCTCTCTCTCTCTCTCTCTCTCTCTCTCTCTCTCTTGGCTTTCCTGAATGTGTTGCTTGTGTTGTTTTTTTCTCTTTTTTTTATGGTGTGTGTGTGTGTGTGTGTTGGCTTATTTAATGGGAAAGTACAGTGTTGGTAAATCTGGAGCAACTTATTTCCTGCAAACTATTCCAAACAACAGAACACCATTATTATTATTATTTTTCATCTGGTCCTGTTTCCTGGTATGCTTTGGAGGAATCAAGGCACTCCAATGTAACAAAAGTGAATTACTCCCTTGATTAAGGACCCTGTGATCGTGTATGAAACTTGGTGGCTTCTGGTTCCTCCTGACCATACCACGAAACAAGCTCCTTCCATATAGGTGTGTGTGTTTCGTGGCAATATTTGAAGGACTCGCTAACCTCCAATTTATAGACTATTGGTACAGTACATTATAGAGTGCCTTAAAAAAATAAATAATTAATTCCTCCAGAGTATGCCAGGATACAAGATCAGATTACCAAAATTATAATGTTGGTGTGTTGCTTGGGATAGTTTGGAGGAATTTAGAGGAATATATATACACTCTCTATTTTGTACCACTGGAATAATGCCTAGTAGAGGTGTTGGTAAATGAATGTCAGCACCATAAACATCATCACCAACACTACGGTATATTATTAACACACACACACACACAAAAAAAAAAAAAAAAAATCCTCATCCTCTCTCTCCCTCACACACACACACACACACACACACACACACACACACACACACACACACACACACACACACACACACACACACACACACACACACACACACACACACACACACACACACACACACACACACACAAATACTTCCTCATCCACTCTCTCCCACACACACACACAAACAAAACAAACAAACACACACACAAACACACAAATACTTCCTCATCCACTCTCTCCCTTAAACACACATAAACAAAACAAAACAAAACACACACACACACACACATACACACACACACCACCACCACCACCTCTAAACCGTGGGCCATTTTTCCTTCAATCCATTACATAACGCGGATTATTTCAGTTTAAGAGTCAAGTATTATCGTCTGGGTGGAGGTCGGGGTTAATTAGCAGTAATTGGCTATTGTTCGCCTGATTTGTTAACCTGGATGAATAAGCTGGAATCATCAAAGGTCATTAATTGTTTAACTAACTAACTCAGACTTGATCATCTCTTATATGTTGTAGGAGACTGGTAGGTTGGTAGGTAGGTAGGTTGGGTGTGTGTGTGTGTGTGAAAGAGAGAGAATGAGAGAGTGTGTGTGTGTCGTTTATGAATATGTGTTTGTGTGTCTGGGAGATAGAGAGTTTGTGTGTATGTGGGAGAGAGTTTGTGTGTGTATGAGAGAGTGTGTGTGTGTGTCCATGTGTTTGTGTGTGTATGAGAGAGAGAGTGTGTGTGTGTCTGTGTATCTGTGTTTGTGTCGTTTATGAATATGTGTTCGTGTGTTTGTGTCGTTTATTAATATGTGTGTGTGTGTGTGTGTGTGTAACTGCGTGACACCCCTGCTTCACCGAGTTGTGTGTGTGGTGGAGGAAGAGGTAGAGAAAGACAGACAGACAGACAGAGAGAGAAAAAGAAACATTTATATTGCTATGCACCTCTCTCTCTCTCTCTCTCTCTCTCTCTCTCTCTCTCTCTCTCTCTCTCTCTCTCTCTCAGTTCCTTCCTATACTCTTCCTGTACCGAGTTTTCCCGCACTTTCTTTCACTCTTGTATTTTTTTTTTTTTTGGGGGGGGGGTTCGTGGTGAGGATGAGGGGGGGGGGACAGGCAGGATTTTCCGGGATGTTCATTATTTGTCTTGCTCAGTTTCATTCGCATCTGATGTCCTGTGTAATATATATACGTATTATTATTATTATTATTTATTTTATTATTATTTTTTTTTTTTGTATTTTTTTTTTTGTATTTTTTAATGTTTTTCAGAAGGACTTTTTTTGTTTAACCCAGCGTCATTCTTCGTGTGTGTGTATATGAGTGTGTGTGTATTTGTGTGTGTGTGTGTGTGTGGTCTATAAATGTATAAATGTGTCTGTGTGTGTGTTTGTATCTCTGTGTGTGTGTGCGTGTGTGGTTTATGAATAAATATGAGTTCGTGTATGTGTATGTGATTGTTCGTGTGTGTGTCTGTATCTGTGTGTGTGTGTGTGTTCGTTTCGGTTATGAATATGTGTTCGTGTATGTGTGTTTGTGTGTAGGATATTACGTATAAATATAGTGCAGGAATGTTGTGTGGGTGTAATGAATGAATGAATGAATGAATGAGTGAGTGAATGAGGTGTGTGTATACTCTTACAATACGGGTGTAGTATGAGTATAATGAGTGTTTGCTTGGGTGAAGTGTGTGTGTGTATGTATGTGTGTGTGTGTGTGTGTGTGTGTGTGTGTGTGTGTGTGTGTGTGTGTTCGTAACGTGTATATAATGAGAGTTTGGGTACATGCATGGGAGTGGGTGAGCAGATGTAATGAGTGAGTGAATGAGTGGGTGGGTGGGTGGGTGAGCAGATGGATGAGTGGGTGAGGTGGGTGTAAAATAATAATAATGGATGAGTGAGATGTTTTAATTGCATTGGAGGAAAGGAGGCACATCGTGGAAATAGTGTGAGAGTAATAGGTGTAGTGTGTGAGTGAGTGAGTGAGAGGGTAGGTGGGTGAGAATGTGAGTGGATGTAGCCTAATGAGTGGACAGGTGGAGTGGGATGTGGTGGATAGATGTATGAAATGATTGCATGGGTGGCTGGGTGGATGAATAAATGAAATATAATGAGTGGTCGTGTGTGTATGTGATGGTGGATGGGTGGGTGTGGGTGTGGATGTCTGCATAGTTGTAATGAGTTGACGGGTGTGTGTTTGAGTGAGTGTGTGTGTGGATGGGTGGGTGTGGATGTCTGCATAGTTGTAATGAGTTGACGGGTGTGTGTGTGTGTGTTTGTGGGTGGGTGGCATCAGGTCCTCAGCAGCAGTAGGCAGCAGTAGGCAGCAGCAGCAGTAGGGAGACTTGCATGTACTTCCTAGAAATCCATTTTTATATCTTATTTTCATTTTTATTTTTGCTTTTGGCGGTTTTAAAGTTGTGTACACGAATGAATTTCCAAGAAACTGCGGGCTGGCTGAGGAGGGGTGGGCGGGGAGGTGGGCGGGAATGGAGGAGAATGTGCGGTGGTGGGGAGGATGGTAGTGGTAGTGGTAGTGGTGGTAGTGCTAGGAGAATAGGCCGTGGTGGTGGAGGTGGTGGGTTGTGGTGGGTAGGATGGTAGTGGTAGTGGTAGTAGTGGTAGGAGAATAGGCCGTGGTGGTGGTGGTGTTGGTGGTGGAAGTGTAATAGGGACGGAACTAAGGACTGGAGGTGGATGAATGGGTTGGTGGTGGTAGTGGTGGTGGTAGTGGTGATGGTGGTGGTGGTAGTGGTGGTGGTGGTGAAGGAAATATTGGTCGAAGTGGTTGTATAGTTGTAGTGATAGTTATAATGATGATGATTGTGATAGTGGTGATAGAGGAGATTGTTGAAGATAGGTTGTTTTGATGATGATGGTGATGATGATGATGGTGACGTAACTAACCCATGAAAACTGAATCGAGTAAATTAGACAGACAAACAGACAAACAAACAGACAGACAGACAAATAGACAGACATCTCTTCCTCCTTTAGTTAACATTTCCTTCAAGCAAGATATGGTAATGAATGAAAGGGAAAAAGTATTGACATTATAATTATATAGCTCCTTTTAATTCAGTATTTGTTCACTTGTCGTAAATATATATGTTTATGTTTACAAGGTTTTTCTGATAAACTTGAACACTATTACGTTTCGTTTAAGTTAATTTGTGTGTGTGTGTGTATTGAGATGGGTGAGAGTAAGGTGGAAGGGTGCTGAAAGTGTGGTGTGTGTGTGTGTGTGTGTGAGAGAGAGAGAGAGAGAGAGAGAGAGAGAGAGAGAGAGAGAGTAAGGAAGGGGTCAGCTGGGCGAACAGTGGAAAAGTAGGGAGTGTATCAATTAGGAGAAAAGGTAAAAATGTTATGTGTGTGTGTGTGTGTGTGTGTGTGTGTAGGGGGGAGGGGGAGGGGGGTCTGTTCTCCTTGTCCTTGTCCCTGTACCCCCCCCAACCCCCCCCCCCCCCTACACACACACACACACACACACAAACACACACACACACAGGCCGGCTCTCTACACAATTAATGGGAAATGTGTTAAGTCAGACCCTGGTCACTGCTACTGGATTCTGCCTCACTCCTTCCTATACGACCCCCCCTCCCTTCCACCCCCCGCCCCTACCCCCCACCAGCGCTAGAATCCCAGAAACCCCCCAACTCCCCAACCCCCACACCCCTTATAGGTAGACTCGTTACATTAAATGCACCCCTCACACCCCACCCCACACCCCCCCACGCTAAATCCCAGAACCCCCCCCCCCCCCACACCCCTCCTATAGGTAGACTCGTTACATTAAATCCCTCTTACTTGGATTTATTCTGGATTTAATTGTTCTTTAATCAAATCACTCCTATAACTTTATATGTTTGTCCTTTGAAATTATATGGAACTGGATGTATTGGTTCTTCTAAATCCTTCAAGCTGGATTTGGACATTCTTCTAAATCCCTTCTTTAACTGGATTTACTCGTTGGTGTGCGTTGCGTTGAAATAGTTTACACCTCTTAGCCATGTACTAATTTGCGTTGCTTTGCGTTGGTGTGCGTTGGTGTGTGTTGCTCTGAAAATATTTTACATCTCTGAGCCATGTACTACTTTGCGTTGCTTTGCGTTGCTCTGAAAATAGTTTACACCTATGAGCCATGTACTACTTTGCGTTGGTGTGCGTTGCGATGCACTAGTTTACACATTGCCCGAGCCGCCGTGTACTGCAGCCTTACCTTACCTTGCCTTGCGTTGCGTTGCGGTGCAGACTATTTAGCTACACAACAAGAAACTGGTGAGACCAAACATGAGGACCGTGTGTTTACTCTACACTTTTGGTGGAGTACATTACGGAGGGGAACGGCTAGGAAAATACTCCCATGTTTAGATTCCAGCAAGTTTTATGCACGTTTTATACACGGGTCTGGTTGGTTGGCGTGCTGTGTGGTTGGTAAGGGGTAGTTGTGGTACTGGTAGTGGTAATAGTAATGGTGGTAGTAGTGGTGGTGGTGGTAATAGTGGTGGTGCTTAAGGGGGTTGTATACTTTTGGTACATTGGAGGGCTACTGATTCCTCCTTAATATGCCAGAAAACGGGTCCAATTACCAAAGTATAATGGTTTCCTGTTGCTTGGAATACTTTGGAGGAATCAGTTGCTCCAGAAATACCAACAGTGTACTACCCCCTTAAAGTTTGGATAGTCGACCAATAATAGGGAGTGATATCATGTTGACAAATTTGGTGACAACATAATATTATATTCCTTCATGTTACCTCGATGAATTTCCTTTATGTTATCCTTCAAAAAACGCTAAGTGAGGCGACACGACTTTTACCGCCGAATGTGCATATAATTTGTCTTTTTATTCTTCTATCTATCTATATATTTATTTATTTATCTCTTTATTCTTCTATTTATTTATTTATTTATTTATTTATTTATTCATTCATTCATTTATCTATCTATATTTTCAATGCGAATTATCTTTTAAGAAACGACATGACAGCATACATATAATATATAATCTAAATATTTACAACATTAGTATTGTATCACAACAATAGATGTCGGCCGGAGGAAAGAAAAGTTTTATACAATACTTTCAGGTTGAGTTTTGGTGTCTTCCTTAAGGTATATATATAGATTAAATAGCCTTGGGAACATGACAACCTCTCCTTCATCATACCTATACAAGTCCACTGTCCTCACTCCTTCCTAACTTTACCTCACCCCTTCCTAACTCTATATACCTCACCCCTTCCTAACTCTACCTCACCCCTTCCTAACTTTACCTTACCCCTTCCTAACTCTACCTCATAACTCCTACACCTTACCTTACTTCTCCACACTTTCCCCCACACTTCCCACACCTTCCCTCACTCTTCCACACCTTCCCTCACACCTCCACACCTTACATCACTCCTACACACCATACCTTACTCCCCCCTCACCTTTCCTCACTCCCCCCCATCCCCCTCACATCTCTCCCCCACCACCACCACCACCCCCACCTCGACCTCTTCCACCACCTCAAACTGCCGTCCTGAAAAATGGTAATGGTTGTTTGAGTGTGAGCGTGTGACCATGTGTCGCCTCCATCACTGATAATTTACACACCAATTATGATGCAGAAGAAAACTCCTTGTCCAATTAGGCGTTGTGAATGTGTAGAATCATGACCTGGCCACACACACACACACACACACACACACACACACACACACACACACACACACACACACACACACACACACAGAGGAAGATACATGTACGGTACTACACATTTCCCTTCAGTTGTACGTTTAAATACACACACACACACACACACACACAGGAAGATACACGTACTACACATTTACCTTCAGTTATGCGTTTAAATACACACACACAAAAAAAAAAAAAAAAAAAAAAAAAATACATGGATACTACACATTTCCCTTATGTTGTACTGCACGTTGAAGTAATGATTATATGAGACAGTAAAGTTGATATATGAAACACACTGACTCTACCTTGGTGTGAGATGATTTATATATTGTAATTAAAGAGATAAGATAATGTAGGAAAACTGAAGACTACTGATTCAAACAAGTTGTGCCGCAAAACAGACAATCCAGAACACACAGAATTTTAGGTACACATTATATATACCCATTATAAAGTGTAGATAATTAGATACTAAATAATTATATAGATAGAGATGTGTATATTGTAGGTTAGTAGTTAGATATGTATAGATAGTCTGAGAGGAGATTATTAATGTCTAACTAAGGCTGTGTTCTGACCTTGTGTGGGTTCGATCCCCTGTCATTTTCTCAGGGTTGTTTGTCCATATGACTTTACTTTAGTTGTACACACACACACACACAAAACCACACAAATACAACCCTCCCTCCCCCTCCTCGCACACACACAACCTCCTTCCCCAACACACACACACACACACACACACACACACACACACACACACACACACACACACACACACACACACACACACACACACACACACACACACACATAC